>MU134493.1:0-28333 GCA_015039355.1 Ramaria rubella
TGATATACTGGGACTTTTCCTCTGGCCTCTCAAATGAAGCTTTTATATTAATTCTGTGATATGGAAATGCACGAATAAGTAGTCTTTGTTTTTTTCAGTAGCTGTACCATCGTCTGACTGATTCCCAGACTTCTACCTCCCAGATTTCAATCACTTGATTCAGACATGGAAATTTCCAATTTGGTTTGTCTGAATCAGGGTCAGATTCCTCAATTCAGACTTTGATAATCTGTCCAGTTCAAATTGCCCAGTTCAGATTGAATCAGATTGTCTGATCCAAATCAGGTTGGCAGGTTCAGAGTCAGACTTTGAAATGGAATTGGCCAATTTAAAGTCTGATTTGGAGCTGGATCTTCCAATTCAGGCTTGGATTGGCCAGTTCAAGGTTGGAATCTGACTTGCTGGTTCATAGTAGAAATATCTGTTCAGTTGCAATGTCTGATTCCAAAATTTAGGTTTTCCAAGCTGGAGTGAGATTGAGAGCTGGATATTTTGATTCACAGTAGGATTTGGACTCTCTGATACACAGATAATTGTCTGATGCAATCGGATTCTCAATGGGAAAACCCTCAAGGCTGCTCAGGACCCAAAACCCTAACCCTAAGCCTGCCTGAAACACCACTGCTGCCAGCTTGGGTATTTTCCCAGGGTGAGTATCAGGCAAGCTCCAGGGAGGTCCCAGTGGCTCACTTGATTTTCCCTGTATTTTTCCGAATTATACTGGGGCTGCTGTGGGGCTCCCAGAGTGGCCCTTCAAACTCTGAGCTGACCAATACTGACCAATCATGGCACCTAAAAAGCGCCCACCACCCACTGCGCGACTTTACTATATAGAGGATACTAGGTGAGTAGCCTGTGCTACGTACAGGCACCCCATTAGGCATTTGCTGGTTCTGAATATATTAAAATTTAAAATATTTCTACATGGCTACACAAAATTACATTATCCTTGTGTATTCAAACCGCCATTTTTTTCAAGTTGTCCAAAATCACTACTTATCAGAGTTAGCAATACAAATACTTTCTCAGGTTGGATGGGCCAGAACATCCTTACAGCAGTTTGCAGTCATGTAAGGTGCCAGCTGAACATTTGAGCCCAGGCCCTTTTGTAAAGAGATTATTAGCTATGGCAATGAGTTTATGAGATAATCAAAATATATAGCACATAATTATGGCATCATTAATGGCTATAATATCAACTAAAAATACAAAGGTTTGGAGCTTATATTTTTTCCAGTTCTCTGTCAGACTCAGAGTGAGACAGGTGGAAAGAAAAATGGTTCCAATTCTTTTCTTTCTTAGACAGTATCTTTGTCACATAGTATCTTTGTCACTAATTATGCCCTAATTATGTGCTATACATTTTTTGATTATCTCATAAACTCATTGCTGTAGCTACTAATCTTTACAAAATGTCTTTTTAAAATGTGCTCAGGGTCCAAAATTTGGGCTGGCACCTTATGTAACTGGTGCAAACTGCTGTTGTCACAGCACCTTCATTGTCAAGTGACCAGTGCCACACATGGCACCCATTATGACTTTGGTGGATTTCTATATTTGCCAATGCTCGTATTTCTATTACATATTAAATACTACATGCCACATGGCCTCACTAGTGCTTGGCAGTTTTTCTGCATTGTTCTATCAAAAAGTCAGCAATATGTCCAATAATTTGCATCCCTGATTTTGTACACAGATTTTCCTGTTTGTGATTTTTGAATCAGACATGAGTTTTTCAATTCAGATTTAGATTATTCAAATTAGACTCAATCAGACTCTAATATTTCCTGATTTGGACTTGCATAGTCTAATTCAGAGTCAGTTTATCCATTTGGTTTGTTCAAGTTTGCTTGAATCAGAATAATTCAGGTTGTCCAGTTCATGTCAGAGTGTCAGATTCAGAATTGGATTGGCTGGTTCAGGGTTGGATCATTCAATTGGATCTGCCAGTTCAGAGTCGGAGTGGGTGGTTCATGGTCAGATCATATTGTTCAGAGTTGGATTGGCTGCTTCAGAATCAGATTGGCCAGATTGGAGTCAGATTGTCAGATTCAGAATCAGAGCAGATAGTTCAGTAGGATTGTCCAATTTCAAGTTGATTCAGAATCAGGCAATCCAATTAGAAATCACATTCATTGATTTGAGTAACTTGGGAGTCTTGGATTGTCCAGTTCACTGGATTATTATTCAGACAGTCCAATTTAGACTCAGATTGTCTGATTTAGAATTAGATTGGCTGGTTTGAACTTGGATTGTTGCAGTCAGACTGACCAATTCAATCAGATTGGATGATTCAGAGTCAGATTAGAGTTACATCTCCCAATTCAGAATCATATTGACCACTTCAGAGTTGGATCGATGAAGTTGGAGTCAAATTATCCAAGAATTGGATTGTCCAGTCCTCAGATTGATGGACTTGGAGTCAGATTGTCTGCTTTGATATAAAATTGGCCCAGTCTGAGTTGCATTTTCCAATTTAGGTCACAGCTTGTTTGGAGTTAGATTGTCCAGTTCAGAATAACATTGGCTGGTCTGGAGTTGAATAATTTGTCCATTTTGGAGTTGGATTGTCTGATTTGGAATTTAATTGGCCAGTGTGTAATTGTCTGGTTCAGAATCAGATTGACAACTGGATTGTCTGAGAGTTGGATAATCTGTCCAGTTTGGAGTAAAATTGTTCAATGTGAAATCAGAATTCTAAGTCTGATAATCTGGTTTGCAGTCAGATTGTTTGATTCAGAATCAGACAATCCAGACTCAAGCCTCAAATTTGCTGGTCCAGAGTTGGAGTGGCTGATTTGGAGTCACATTGTCCAGTTTGGAGTTAGATTGTTTGATTTAGACAGGTTGGTGGATTCAGACATGGATTGGCCAATCAGCCCGTTCAGAGTCAGATTGTCCTATTCATAATTGGATGGGTCAGTTCAGAGTCAGTTTTATCTAATTTGGCATTGGATTGCCTGATTCAGAATTGAAGTGGCCTGTTTGGAGTTGGATTGGCAGGTTAAAATTCAGATAATCTATCCAGTTCATATTTGGAGTATCTGGTTCAGAATTAGATTGTCTGGGTCAGAGTCAGATTTTTTGAATCATAGATTAACTGGTTCAAAATTAGTTTGGCCATTTGGAAGTGCAGGATTAGATTGGTTGGTTTAGATTTGCACTGTCCAGTTCATATTTTTGGATTTGGCTCATTGGATTCACATTTAGAATCTCTAAGTCAAATTCCCAAATGGGAAACTATTTTATTTTGACACTCAAGGCTGCCCAGGAAGTCTCAGGACCAGAAACCCTAACCCTAAAGTTGCTAGGAAGGCACTGTTGTGTTATTATTGTTATTTTCTCAGGGTGAGGTTCAGGCAAGTGCCAGGGAGGTCCCAGTAGGCTCCTTGATTTTTGCTGTATTTTTCTGTATTTTTTTAGGGCTGCTCTGGGGCTCCAGGAGCATTTTTTGGGCTTACCAAGCATCTTACTCAGCATGAGTCAGCATACACCCATGGACCCACCATCGACCTTTACTATATAGATGGTTGCTTATATTATCTTTTATCACCTTTGTCATTTTCTGTATCCTCATATACTGAGATCACATATCTGAATATCCTGAGGTTCCCCTTTAAATAGCCTTAGCTAGTTAGATACTAGCTAGTTTTTCTCTTTCCAAGCTGCTAGTCAGAACAGAACAAGAGTACTTTTGAACAGTTCTATTGTGCGAACGTACTTGAGAAACTCCCGTGTAAGGAGACTACATTGCTAAGTCTCATCCTCCTTACATATTTTGAACTACTGACCTACTCTTGATCCTCGGCTTGGGACTGATCACCCCAAGCTACTTCTCACAGACAAGTCGGTCATACAGATATGCTGACACGTTCCGGAACTATGTACAGACGAGACGACAACAAGAATGCTAGAGTTGAGAGCAAACAAGAAACTGCTGCTCGCTCTTCGTCGTCCTCCCTGTCGGATACTGACAGTCAGCCCGACAATGGAAATATGATGCATCAGATTGATATTAGTAATGCCCCCACTGTCCAGAGTACAGTGCCTGATAAGGGTCCCTTGAAGAGGAAGATGCGTGACTCCTACTCAGCAGTAGTCGTAGGCGCATTAGACCAACAACAAGATGTTGGCACTTTAGTTCATGAAGTCGATGATGGCTCTAGCCATAATGCTAGCACTGACAATGAAGGATCAGACTTCAGTGAGCCACGATTGACTGCGTGCATGCGTACATCATCGCCACCAAGACTAGAAACTAAGCCCAGGTATTTCGGAGGATGGTTCGAAGATGATTCGTCATCTGAGGACAATCGTTATACATTCTGGTCTGAACCAAAGCAATGTTGGTCAGACTATTCGGAAGATGATGACGACTTAGGTGACATACCAGTCGAATGGATCAAAGGAGAACCTAAAGAATCCATACTTCCTGAACCCACTCACAACTCTGAAGGCAGTTCGCTACTTGAGCACGTTCTAGATGGATTGTCAAGAAGCATTAGAGAACACGTCATGGAGTGTGTTGAATTCATGAGGAAAGCTGAAGCTGGAGGGCACGTCACCAACACCATTAGCTCAGTGACTACAAACGAAGAGAGTGAACAACAGACCGCTCACATACAAGGCTTTGACAGGATACCTAAAATTGTCTCCCCCACACGGTTGGGTGCAATGCCTGGCCCTTCTGCGCACCCGAATGCAAGGAATAGCTCGCCGCCTAGACTCACAGCTACTGAGAAAAAGAAAGGACGTGAGAAACCCTGACAGCGCAAACAGGCAGAACACAATTCGTTAAGTGACCTGGATGAAGACGATGTGATCAGATTGAGACAGATTGAAGCTGATGCTGCTTTAGCTCGTGAGCTCCAAGAACACCTTGATCGTGATGCAAAACACACCTTCAAACATCAGAAGCGCCTGAGGCAGCTACAACAGAAAATGGATGACCAAGGAAGGGTTCTTAGAAAACGGGAATCACGAATGCCAAAGCTAGAGAGTATCCCTAGCAAAGCTGAGTTAGCCGTGAAGGAACCCAGAATTAATGAGAACAAACCCATCAGGGCCTCATCACAGATGCCGCAGAACAGTTTTCTCTTCAAATTCGTCAATTCTGGAAGGGAGACGAATGAGATTGATCATGGAACTAGGCTGGACTCACCAGGTCCTAGACCACCAGATCCTGATACTGATGATTCTGCTGGAACACATTGTCAGAAAAGAATAGCCAAAAGACGATGGGAAGACTTATGTGACAGAATAAGATGAGAACAATCTGCAGTTAATGAGCTGCCGTTTGTGTATTACGGAGAACCTAAGTTCTATGTTTTTCAGAAATGGACGTATGAAAGTGTAGATTACCCAGAATCCTCCCACATATGAAGTACAGACCAGGTAAAACGACTGAAAAAGTATGTTAAAGGCCACACATATACTTTCTTTGAACTTGAAATTATGACGGCTGGGCAACAATGGGAGCTAAAAAGGTTCTTTGAAGAACTTTTCAACTATTGCTTTCCACCTAACTTCAGATCTGCGCAAAGAAGGAGGTTAGCGTCTTTCATGCAACGAGAATTACCTATTAGGGATTATGCTCATCAAATCCAAGCGCTATTGAATAGCATAGGTGATATAAGTGAAAGACAGCTTACCGTTTACTTTTGGAACAGTGCCCAACGTGAGATCCAAGAGCGGTGGGCCACTGAGAAATTTAATCCTGAATTTTCAACATTCAGTGAACTAGAATTATCAGCCGAAGGGTTTGAGATGGCACTCACGATATGAAAGAACATGTCGGTCAGTGGGAGGAGTTGTGATGTTGACTCCAACTTGTGTTTGAATACCCAGTCCAGGAGAAACAGATCAGACCAAGGCTGCATGTGAACAGAGGGAACTGCATACCATGACACTCAAGACCGAAAGACGAGAACAGCTACGAGTGATACAAGAACTCACCCTGCCAGACCTACACCACAGATGAAGCTTTCACGCACGTGTATGAATGAATTGCATGCCCAGAATAGGTGCTTTGAATGCGAACAGGAAGGACATCTTAGTAAAGATTGCCCTAGGGGGCAGCAAGTCCACACACCTACTGCTTCAAGAGCTGTTATTTTCGATACGGATTATGAATCACGATATGCAATTACACAAGCTGCTGTAAAGCTGGGCTTGTTTGCTGTGCAGAAACCGTCTGACTTGGGTAGTGGAAGCCCTATAAATGACACAAACGAACAGATTTTCTCTAGGATACTAAGTGAACTCAAAAACGCTGTACCATTCGTATGGGACTATTACCACGTACCCTCACAAAACCCATATAGTAGCAGGCAGTTCGATATGAGTGAATTTGGTGGTCCTGACACATTTCTCTTGATTGATTTTCACAATGGAGACAAGCATGTACTCACCAGAAACCAGCTAACGAACCCTGCATTCAACTTCCTTGACTGGCTATTTGTCGAAAAATGTGATTTTGAAGCGTGCGGGGAACTTCTGACAGGGTTTGAAAGACATTTGATGAGAGGGATGACACCTGAGAAATGCTCTGGGACTGAGCATGAAAGGGAGGATATACCGTTAATGACATTGCGTTCTACACCAGCCGAACCGTCCCAATTACTCCAAAGGAATGCTGCTAAACCAAAGGATTTGAAGCGAGCGGTTCCTAAAAGCTTCATCATTTTAGTATACATTAACAGAGAACCCGTTCGTGCACTTCTGGACTCAGGATCACTGTCAGACTTCATGTCAACAACTCTGGCAGACCAATTGAAACTGAAACGTGAACCTTTAACTAAACTGCTCCCAGTGCAACTCACAGTATTGGGTTCACGAACAGTCATTAACTATGGCACGAGTGTTGACTTCAAGTATCAAGACATAAATGAGAGACGCACCTTCAATATTATTAATCTTGACAGCTATGATCTAATCCTCAGAACACTGTTCTTATTTCAACACAAGATACTAATGGGGTTCAACCCTTACCAGTTGGCAGTTGGGTCTAAGAACACTCTACAGATAGTAGGTGACGAAGTCGCACACATGTCTTCTAGAATGGTGGACTTGCTAGAAGAGGACCTGCAAAAGCTGCAAGAAGAATTGTGTGAGTATGCTGCAGACATTTGCAAAGATCCCATTGAAACTCCACTGCCTCCTCTTAGAGCGATCAACCATACTATCCCCCTCATCAATGAGGCTAAAGTATACTGTTGGCAACCTTCTAAATGCCCAGAAGCTTTGAGACTGCTATGGCGCAAGAAAAGAGAAGCTTACCTAGCTACCGGACGTTGGAAGTTCATGACAGGCACTAATGCCATGCCAATGTTGATGCTGAAGAAACTAAATCAAAAGGATAGTGTTTTACGACTATGGTGCACAGTTGATGACCGTGAATGCAATGCTAACACAGTCAAGAAGGCCTCACCTTTACCGGACATAGATACAATATTGAGGAACATAGTCGCTCACCCCTATTGAAGTTTGTTAGATGGCAAAGATGCCTACGAACAAATTAGAGTCGAACCCGATCACGTACCTAGAACATTGTTCTCAACACCTGACGGCACGATGGTGAGCCTGGTGATGCAACAAGACAATTGTAATGCTGACGCTACTTACCAAACGTTAATGAACCATATCTTTGGGCCGTATCTTGGTGTCTTCATGGATGTCTATCTCAACGATATCGTAATTTATTCTGATAGCCAAGAACATGTACAACACATTAAGAAAGTAATTGACATGTTACGAAGCGAGAAATTTCACCTGAGTGCACACAAACTAAATTTCTTCGTGGAAGACCTGTACGTTCTTGGACACCTAGTCGACAGTAGAGGCATTGCTATGGACCCTCATAAGGTCAACAAAATCCAAAATTGGAAGGTACCCACAAATCATGACCTTTTACAAGGTTTTTTAGGTGTGGTGGGATTCCTAGCCCCTGACTGTCCAGGCATACGTATTAGCAGGGCTGTATTACACTGCCAATCTGGACCTACCCAACCATGGCATTGGACTGAGACGGAACAGAGGGTGTTTGATGATGTCAAAAATGATGTCAAAAGAATCACTAATGATTGGTATGATCATCATAGGGTCGCACTGTGATATGACGAAAAAGCACCACCGATAAATGTCGTTTGCAACACAAGCCATTCAGGTGGAAGCGGTTTGATTAGCCAGGGTGAAGACTGAAAGACTGCCGCTGTCGCAGTGTTCTGGTTGGGGAAATTCAATATGGCACAACAAAACTATGCCGTGCATGAACAAGAATTGTTAGCCATAATTGAGACTTTGAAACATTTTCAACACTTACTACATGGTGCACACTTCCACGTATTTACAGATCACAAGTCACTACAGTACATCAAGACTCAGAAACACCTGACACCCCGACAAATGCGCTGGATTGAATTTCTAAGTGGATTTGACTTCGAAATACATCACATACCGGGTGAATTGAACCTCCTAGCCGATGCGTTGTCATGCATCTACAGTAATGAAGCTGGAGGGGTGGTACAGGCCAGAAGTGCATATGTGAGCGCGGAGGGTGACATGATGGCAGGACTTAGCTTTGACGCATTGGAGCTATTTTCCACACTGATCTATACTGGCACAGAAATGACCCTCCAAGTGAGAACTCACAATGGAAACCACGTCGTAGACTGAAGCTACCACACATCACGGATATTCTTCCTACACAATTGGATGAGGTTATAACAACTGACGATCAACTTCCAAGTGCGAACCTTACCAAAGAGGTGGATTCTAGATCATCGACGAGTTTCCAACCTAAGAAGATTAAACATGTAATTCTAAGGGTTAAAGAACCAGTGAACACACCTAACGATGTTCACATACACCACCCCAAGAATGCGAACTCTCCTGGTTTAGACTTTGCTGAACTGATTCCCTTCCCCCTGTCTCTGGAAGAGGAAATCGAGAGCTTCTCGTCACCTAGGTTGTCAGAAATTGTCAGCATGTCTGACTCAGAATTCAACTCACCTGAATGTTTGCAACATCAATACACATCTGATGCTTTCTTCAAGATCATCCTGACTAACCCGAAAGATTACAAAAATTTTGAGATCTTGGATGGCTTCATTTTCTTGAGAGATAGTGATAGAAGAATCCTATTTCCAGACATCAGTATCGGGACCTGTTGAGTACGTGAAATATTGATTTCGCAAGCTCACTCGATACTAGCCCATCTTGGCTTTAAAAAGACGTTGTTCTACTTGCATGACAATGTCTGGTGAAAGGACATGGCGAAGGATGTACAAAACTTCTGTGAAACCTGTAGCACCTGTCAATGGAGTAAATCGTTGACACAAAAACCTTACGGACTACTCACCCCAGTACCCATTCCATCCAAACCTTGGGAGTCAGTAGGAATTGATTTTGTGGGACCCCTACCTGAATTGTGCAATCGTCTGGGTTCTTTTGACATGATAACAGTCATGATTGACCACTTAACGTCTATGGTTCACTTGATGCCGTCACAAACCACCTATAAGGCAAAAGACGTAGCTGAATTAGTCTTCGAACATGTGTACAAACTTCATGGCTTACCTAGAATAATTGTGAGTGACAGAGATAGCCTGTTCACAAGTACATTTTGGGAGAAACTTCATGAATTGTTGGGTACAGAAATGCGCATGCGCATGTCCTCTGCTTACCATCCCCAAACAGATGGATCTACAGAAAGAGCCAACCGTACTATAACTCAAATGCTCAGGCAGTGTGTCAAACCAAATCAAAAGGACTGGGTAACAAAACTCCCTGGAATCGAATTCGTGATCAATTCGGCAAGGTCAGAATCAACAGGATATGCACCTTTTTTCTTAAATCACGGATGCATGCCACGACCCATGGTATGGGACGCCTCCTCTGAATACCCAGGAGTTCGTGTCTTTGCTCAAAGAATGAAGAACACGGTGATCTCTGCACATGATGCAATTATTGAGGCTCGCATAAAACAGATACAACAAGCCAACTGTCGTCGACGAAAAGTTCCATTTACAACCGGGGACCTAGTGTTTCTGTCAACTGTCAATTTGAAACTGCCAAAAGATAGAGCAAGAAAATTAACACCTAAGTACATTGGGCCGTTCAGAATCACGCATGATTATAATGGTGTCTCCTTCAAGTTGGATTTACCTGATGAACTTCTGAAACGAGGCATTCATCCAGTTTTTCACGCTTCACTCCTACGTATTTACCATGCGAATGACAACTGAAGGCTTCCCAGACGTGAAATTCATAATATGCCTGGCTTCGCTATGAATCCTGAGGAATGGGCCATTGAGAAAATACTTAGACACAGCGGAAATGGCTCCGATAGTATTTTTGAGATTTTATTCAAATTGGGTGACACTGCGTGGATGCCATACACAGACGTGCAACACCTACAGGCTGTGGAGTCGTACCTTGAAGCCATCGGCGCAGACTCCATTGCTAAGCTCCCGGGCCCATGGGGAAACCACATGACGATCCCCAGCTTGTTTTGGCCGCCGTGAGAATTATGGATGCTAAATTAAGGATAAATAGAGGAAGAAGCGAGAATCCAGGGCATACCTGGATGACCCCGGATCCCATCAATGACCTGAGTCCAGCTTCATCCAAGGAACTTGACCTAGACACCGAGACCACGTTGCTAAGTCAGCTAATCATTGACGATGGCCTGTACATGAATGAAAACCCTGTGATAAACCTGCAGCTCACAATGATGGAGAATCAAGGCAACAGCATCAACGCGCTTAACAATGAAGGTGCTAATGTGACGCTGCAAACCTTCACACCAGGTCACTTCCTGCACGCTGGTAACGTTGATAAGGTACCCGGGTTTGGTTCCTATGTTCACAGTGCTATGTCGAACACCGTGTCTACCATGCAACATGTGCCGGCGCAGTTACCCACGGCAATGTAGGTTCAACCTCAACCGGGCATCATGCAATACACCCCTGTCTCAGCCGCAGAATATGTTCCAACCAAGCATGCTGAACATATGTATGAGCATACCAACCGCTTCTTGGACATCCTGGAGAACTATAGTCATAAGCCACAATTCAGGGGCAAAAGGAAGCATAGGGGCAATGGATACAGATACGAACCTGTACGACACGACTACGGCTATGGGGTACCACCCCCACGTTACAATCCCTACCCTCGATATGAGGAGTACCATCATCATGATGATAGCCACCAGTATAGAGGCCGATCAAGGTCTCCAGGACCTTACAGAGGCCAATCGAGGTCTCCCGGTCGGTCTAGGTATGGTCGTGGAAGGGACAGATACGTGTCCCCAGGACATGTATGCAGGTCCAGGTCCCCAAGTCATCAGCCCAAGAGATTGTCCCAGTCACACTCCCCTTGTAAACACCACAGATGTGACCACGCATCTGGACATGGCCACAGAGATGGCGAGCAGCACGCAAACAATGATTCAGTGCGTTCTGGCACTAGGAATCAACAAGCCGGTATGAACAGATATTGTTTATCCTCTTACTGGGACAAGAGGAACTTTGCTGACCCCTTGCATAACAGCCCCAGGAGAAGGACACGGAGCAGATGAACACATGTCCGTCACCGGAGGTGAGAACTAAACACAACTCCTGTTTTCAAGAGTCGGGAGGGTGAGTGTAAGGTAATCGAACAATTTTACGGTTTGTCATTGACTAACAAATCACCCACAAGCAACCATATCGTATGGTTGCTTATATTATCTTTTATCACCTTTGTCATTTTCTGTATCCTCATATACTGAGATCACATATCTGAATATCCCAAGGTTCCCCTTTAAATAGCCTTAGCTAGTTAGATACTAGCTAGTTTTTCTCTTTCCAATCTGCTAGTCAGAACAGAACAAGAGTACTTTCGAACAGTTCTATTGTGCGAATGTACTTGAGAAACTGCCGTGTAAGGAGACTACATTGCTAAGTCTCGTCCTCCTTACATATTGTCATGCCTACACCGCAGGGGTCTCAATATTTAAACTGAGTTAGAACTTGAATTTGAATGTGTAGTTTGTACAAAATATTCAATTTGCTATTGAAACACTCACACTGGTGTTTTCATTATTTAAACACAGTTTAAACTTTAATCTAAATGTCATATTTTTACAACAAGTTCAAATAGACATTAAAAATGCCACTAAACTTGAAGTGTTTTAGGCATATTAAACCACAATCTGAAGTAGAAGTTTGAACCCAAATTTTGACTGCTGTTTAAACCTTGACTAAATTTTAAATTTGCCTGTGTTTGAATGAGATGTTGAACTTCAAATACTTGCTAAAATTTTATCTTACATTGAAACTTCATATATATCTGGAATTCAAATGTGTATCTAAACTTGAAGTATCCTCAAACATTTTGACTGCAACAATATTTGAAATTTAACACCAATTAGAATCAGTTCTCAAAATTGAAGGAAAAAGTTGAAGTTTTATGTTTGATTATAATTAATCGTCCACTCCTCACCCAATTGTTGCCCATTCATCGCCCACTCATCATGCGATGATTGCCAGATGATCAGGCAACTGTCGCACGTTTGGATTACATAAGCACGTACCTTCATCATGATGGGGCACCAACATCACCCCAATACCTTTTTCAATTTTTAGTTTAGGAATATTTTCTTGTACAATACTTACATACATAGGGACAGCAGTGCCCCATCATGCATTATTGCCTGACGACGAAGGTACGATGCGAGTGCTTATGTAAGCCAAACATTCGACAGTTGCCCGATCATCGTGCAATCATTGCACAATGAGTGGGCGATGAATGGGTGACAATTGGGTGAGGAGTGGGCAATTGATTATAATCAAACATAAAACTTCAAGTTTTTCCTTCAATTTTGAGAACTGATTCTAATTGGTGTTAAATTTCAAATATTGTTGCAGTCAAAATGTTTGAGGATACTTCAGGTTTAGATACACATTTGAATTCCAGATATATATGAAGTTTCAATGTAAGATAAAATTTTAGCAAGTATTTGAAGTTCAACATCTCATTCAAACACAGGCAAATTTAAAATTTAGTCAAGGTTTAAACAGCAGTCAAAATTTGGGTTCAAACTTCTACTTCAGATTGTGGTTTAATATGCCTAAAACACTTCAAGTTTAGTGGCATTTTTAATGTCTATTTGAACTTGTTGTAAAAATATGACATTTAGATTAAAGTTTAACCTGTGTTTAAATAATGAAAACACCGGTGTGACTTGACAATGTCAAGCTAAGGCTGTGTTCGGATATGATTTTGAAAAATCACCAAACCAGGAATTAGCTTACCAATTGTCAGCGGTCTCATGCTGTAGGCTGAGCTCAAACAGCCTTGTCACCGCACGCTGGAACTTCACCTTAGGATCCTGGACAGCACCATGCAAACGTGACACTCCCAAAGCCCTCCTGGAAACAACCATGGACTAACACCTCCCACCTCTATTTCCAGTGTTCCACCCACCAGGAAGGAGAAGGCTATTTGGACACCAGAAGATGAATGCACTCTAATCTGTCTACTCATCGATCATAAAGCTGAGGCAGGTGAAGGTGGAAATTTCAACAAAACTACATGGGTAGCTGTCTCAAAGGCCATGATGGACTGTTCTTTCTCTGGGGGAATCAAGAGTTTGGAGGCTTGTAAGACACGATGGGTGAAGGTCTGTACATTTTGCCATGGTACATGTGCTTGGAGCTGACATTCATATGCGAGTAGCTCCATAAAGAATACAACTGTGCCCTCAAGCTGAAGCAACTGTCAGGCTTGACATTTCTAGATGACTCAGGAGTTGTTGAAGGGGATAATTCCATGTGGAAATATTTTGCGCTGGTAAGCTTAACCATATTGTATCTTTCATTCTAGCTAACATGGTCTCTAATTTCAAGAACAATCGCAAAGCGAGCAGGGTGGGAAAGACAGGTTTTCCATGCTTTGAACTCATGAGCGAACTCATGCCCAGTGCCGCTAGGGGTATGCATGCATATAGGCCCTCGAATTCAGAATATGGGTCAGGGAATGGGGAGGCAAGGGGGACAGAAAGGGGCCCAAGGTTCAACATGCCAGGTGCACAGGAAATATGTGCCACACGGATGGACACCAATGTGGACAGTGATCCACAGGCCCAGTCAGACGCAGAAGAGTCCATTGGGCATTGCAGCCCTCCCTCTGCCTATGGACCCCCCTCCTCAGTAATCGGAGCACCCTCCTCTGTCATTGGAGCATTCCCCCCCTCTGTTGCGCATCCCTTCACTTTCAGTATTCCCTCCTCTGCTATTCCCTCCACCACTTTGGCTCCTGGCACACATAGCTCACCTGGCATCCCCCCCCAACTTGCACCTTCTGGAAATGTAGGAAACTTGCCCTTCACTGGAGGCATGCCAAAATTTTCTGACCCAGAAAACCATACAGAAAATCTTCAGAAATGGTTGAGTGTGCCAATGATTTATCTGGATGGGAAAACTGTGTGAAAACAGAATGTTTGCCAATGATTTTCTGATCCCAGGAAATTTAAATAAGATCACTCAGAACAAATTGAGAAAATTCCTGAGAAAACTCTTTTCCCCATGTTTTCCCATGTTTTTCCTCACAATTTCTAAGTTATTCTGAGTGTTCTTATTAAAATTTCCTGGAATCAGAAAATCATTGGCAAACATTCTATTTTCACACAGTTTTCCCATCCAGATAAATCATTGGCATACTCAACCATTTCTGAAGATTTTCTGTATGGTTTTCTGGGTCAGAAAATTTTGGCATGCCTCCAGTGCTTACCATCTCCTTTGGCTTCTGCCTGGGAGTTCGTTAATTTTTCTGCACAACCCTACCTTCCAAGAAGCTCACTGAAAAATACCTCGGACCCTTTGAGATCATCGCACCCACAGGTACCAGTAGTTGAGTCTTTATTCTCCATTTATCCAACAGTACACACGCTGTTCATCCATCCTTCCATGTTTCCATGCTAGAACCCGTGACTCCAAATGAAATTCTGAATGAAATACAGCCTCCACCTCCACCTGTCATTATCGAAGGTGAACCCAAATATGAAATAAACAAAATTCTGGACTCTGATATAGACAACCGCTGACATTGCAAGTTACAGTACTTGGTGTGCTGGAAGGGCTATCAAGGTACCAATGAACAAACTTTGTGGATTCCTGCTATGGAATTAGGCAATGCTTTGGAAATTGTTGAAGACTTCCATAAGACGTATCCAGGTAAGCCTGGTCCAATCCCACCTTAACTTTTCCTTTCCATTTTTCTGATTTTCCCTATGTTTTCATGTTCATGTGTCTAATTACATTTTCCATCTGTTCCAAGAAATCCTGCCTCCTTTTTTCCACTTATTTCTGACTCAATTCTCTGATTCCGATTCCCATATTTCATCCCTTTCCATTTCCCTCATTCTGACTTCCAAATCCCACTCTTGATGCTGAACCATCCATTGCACCCACCCAGTTAAAATCTGCATCTCTTTGGTGTGCTCCCACATGGAACCCACATGAGGATCCACGGATTTCTGTAATTCGCAAATCTCCATCAGCAGCAACTCTGCTGTTCTCTCTTTGGTTCCTGCATCCACACCTTTTTCAACTTCTTCCGCAAATCCCAATTCTCCCAGTCAACAGCATACCCTCCCATCCTTTGCACATTCATTGCATGTCCCATTCATACCATTTGTTATTGGCAAACAGAATAAATCCCGAACTCAAAATCCCATGCAGCAATACTTTTCATGCCCAATCTGATTCAATGCAGACTGGCGCACTTTCCAACAAGTAATGGTTCTATCCACCACATCACTTTTCCTGCTCTGAATTTGTCCTCCATTTCCTTTTTGGCCTTTCTCTCATCTTTTCCCACCTTTGTCTGCTCCAACTTCCCCTGCTCCAATTTTTCCACCATGTCCTGTTGCAACACTGAAATCTCATGAATCTGCCTCTCCAGATTGTTTTCTGATCCTGACTCATCTTTGGGAAGGAGATCCTCAATCGAGATAATCGGTGGCATTGACATTGAGCTAAGAGGGGAGTAGAAACAAGAGGACCAGAAGTTTGGCAAGCTGAACCCCATCTGTCACTCTTATATATCCCACTAGGGGTTCTGCTTAATCACCAAACCAAACTTCCCACACTGATCTGAGGCCTCGAGGGCTTGGCCTTAAGGAGGAGATACTGTTAGAACCCAGATTCATTCCCTGCTTTTCTGCTTTTCTCTGACATATTCTGATTCACATTTCTGATATGGTTTCTGATTCATTCCATCCATTCTACTTATCCCCATTCTATCCATTTTTGGAGTGTGTTCAGATATGAATTAACTAGTGCAATTACATTTGATCTGCTTACAAATTTGGGTCCCGGCCCCTCCGGCTGGTCGCCGTGAGGCCAGTTTCAAGGACCACCGGCCTTTGTTCAATGCCACCAATCCACACCAACCAGGCAAGTAGATAACCCCCTCATTGGCACTGCCTCTCCAGATGACAGTGATGGATCTGAAGCAGGAGAGGACCTCATTATTGCCACTGCTGCTGCTGCCCAGGCTGCCATTGAGGCAGTCGTCTTATATGCGCAGTCTCACTACTGCAAGACTCCCTACCATACATCAATCCTTTCTGGATGGGGCTGGGTGAACAAACTCCTCCATGGTCATCCTGATCGTATTTGTTCTGAACTAAGAGTCCACAAGTATGTCTTTTATGCCTTGGTGGATTCCCTAGAGCACCAGGGGTTATCTGTTTTGCAGCAGGGGGTTATGGTAGAGGAACAGCTGGCAATATTCTTATATATGTCAGTTACAGGACTTTCAGTGTGCCATGTTGGAGAACGTTTCCAATGTTCTAATGAGACAATATCATGGTGAGCTTTCCCATTCCCCTTTCTGTGATTTTGGCTGAATTTTTCTCATAAGTTACTTCAAACTTATGGCCGACGTGTTCTCTTGCCCACCTTTCTATACTGACAATGTTCACCTCCCGGACCCCATGGTCCAACTCCTCCAGAAATCAAAGACAATCCCAAGCTCTTCCTTCCCCTATTTCAAGGATGCTATCAGGGCCCTGGACGGTACACACATCAACTGCACGACTTCTGCTGCAGAACACCCTTTGGCTTGTGATCTTAAGGGTGCTGTGACCCAGAATTGTCTGGCAGCATGTACAATGGACTTACAGTTCGTCTATATATTGAGCAGGTGGGAAGGATCAACATCAGATGCAACAATGTATCATGAAGCTCACTTTGAAGACTTCTACATACCCCCAGGGAAGTATTACCTTGCCGACACAGGGTTCCCACTGCGATCAGCTGTTGATCCCCTATTGGGGGGTCCGTTACCACCTTGTGGAATGGGGCCATGCAGACGTTAGGTGTGTGCAATCAATTATTGCATGCGTATTGCATCACCTAGGTCGTAAAGACCTTCCTTGATCCCATTCAGCACAGCGGCTCCTGATATCCGCTGCCTCTTCTTGCTGCCTGACATTCCATAGGTTGAAGAAACATCCGCTGAATGTTTGCGTTTTGAACTCAATGTCAGGGCTGGATCATGTGCACTGTCTGCACCTCCTGCACCAGATATCACAGAGGAGCGGACAGGTGAGGACGGTGGAGGCATGGGGTCTGGAATATTTCTATCCTCGATGTCTGATGGTGCTGGTGGCATGGAGGGTGGATTATCGCCAGATGGTTCCCCAGACGCACTGCCCCCATTGATGCCAAGGGTGCCTGTGGTCTCATTGACTGGCTGATTGGAGGAAACCTTGCTCATGCTTTTAATCCCTGCGCGCACTGACCCTTGGGACTTTGAGCTTGGGCAGAATGAGTTTGCACCTCTGACCTGCGATGGCATGAGAGTCTTCATGGCCTCATAGTAAGGCCAGCCTTTGCCAACAAACTTCTCCACCCCAGGATTTCTCTGTGGAATACCTAGTTAGTAGTGCACCAATATACAAGTCAGTGAACTCACTGAACAGTAGTCAAGCCATGATGTGTCTCCTGGCTCGACCACAATGCCTCCTTCGTCAGTATACGTGTATCCGGACAAGTTCTTGAGTTGGTTGATCTGCTCAAACTGCTTCCGGAACTGTAAATATGTCAGTGATCCATGAATAACATACATATAGAGCCAGTACACACTCATGACCATTTGGTGCGACACTTGGAGTCAGTTTTCCTAGGACCCTCAGGAGACCGTTGATTCAACATCTCTGCTAATCCCAGCCAGACATCTGCCTTGAACCCTCCACCATCACTAGCCTCTGCCCTGCGTTCTAGTGGATAATTGATGAATGCTACCTCTTCTTCATTCTGCCAATCGACACATATCCTCTTGTCTTTTGTGGGTTTTACAGGGGGAGCTTGAGGGACTGGTGAGAGCGGAGGGGACTCCCCACCGGAGGAGCGGGTCACCATCATAGTGTTGCCAGTGGGTGTGGAAGTGGCCAGACTGTCTTTGTGCATCTTGACGGCGATTGAACGAAGGCCGATGGTCCTTGAAACCGGCCTCACAGCAACCAGCCGGAGAAGCCGGGACCTAAATTTGTAAGCAGATCAAATGTAATTGCACTAGTTAATTCGTATCCGAACAGGCTCTTAGTCATTTCCTATCAAGATCTACATCTTTGGTCTTATATCCATATTAATCCTTCCCTCCGATCCCGTATTTGGTCCATTTCAGATTTCCGTACTTCATATCTTTCTGACTCAGATCGTATCTACTTGTTATATATGACTCTTGCATGTACTTCATTCCTCAATTCAAATATTGATTCACCTTGACTCAATATTTTCTCATCTCCATCTCTACAACAGAAAAAATCTGGGATTCTAGCTTGCAATACATAGTCTATATCTCCCTCATAGTGCCATAGCAAGGTCTTAGTCTCTATAGGGCACATAGCCATCCATGAGTGCAGGATAGCACAACATAGCATTAGTATAGGTGGCTGCAAGGATGTATAGGATTGTGATTGTTTATGGCTAGCATGCACTTGAGATATACAGAGCATATGTATCATCTGAATACAGTGAGGAGAAGGTAGGTAGTGGATCAGGAGCATACACGTAGCTGCTCAGTGGCGAGCAGTGTGCAATTGTAGGGCACACATAGTGTGATGTGTGGAGTTCATACTTGGTGGTTGTGGACGAGATAACCATGTGCAGTGGAACTGGATCTAGCATTGGTGAATGAAAGCAGGGGGGGGATCTTGTATAATGCTAGCTAAACCATTCATTGGTGTGTATAATACAATTCTATATTCACGAGCGACCAGCCTTCAGCACTCCCTTTCAGGGACCCAATCTCCAGGTTCAAAGTAAGACTCGTCATTGGGTTGTGTTGGCTCCGTGAGACCAGTGTTCTTCCTAAAGGGGATTTAACTTTTACATGAGTGTGAAGGGCATAGTAACAGTCAAAGAGATAAGGAACCATGCAGCAGCCCATCTATCCTCCTGCAATTTGTGGAAGGCGCCTGGGCACTCGGTCTGGTACTTCTTGAGGTTATAAATGTGGCGGTGATATACTGGTCCATATTCTTAATGCTGGAAATGGTTGGTCTTCATATGGTTTTCACCAGTTTCCCAGTCACGAAGGGCACATTCAACCTATGGAAGAGATGATGGTCAGGTGTGCATGGAGGGATAGGACACACTGCTGTCATCACGAGAGCAAGCAGAGGCAGGGGGATAGGGTTGAATTGCAGTGTGTAGAGTCCCATGGATAAGGGGTGACGGCTGTGGAAAAAACGGCGGCCAATGATGGCCACATGGATGTCATTGGCGAAGGGGTGAGCACACTGTGAGGCAAGGAGTCACTTTGGAGGGAACGAGGGGGAGTGGAGACTCACATTGGTCACATTGCCAAATACATGGTGTCCATTGTGGAGGAGAAATTTGACCTGGGCCTTCAGTTCGTGTGCTGGTAGGGAGAGAGACAGGCCAAACCCTGCCCAGCCTAATATCAAAGCATGAGTGTCCTTGACTAATTCACCATGTAGCTGGGCAATTTGTTGCTTGATGTGCAGAGAAGTGTCAGAGTGGGTGATATGGTATAATTTAGTCACTTTCTATGTCCATGACATGGGCTGTGTAGTGCTGGTCAACTTGGTAATGTAGCATATGGTGGGGGGCTTCTAGTTCATCACAGGCCATGAGGAAAGATACCTTGATTTCCCAGATCATCTCATCCTCAGAGGCAAAAGTGCCATCAGTTGTGGCTAAAAATGTGCACAGGATTGATGTGGCAGCATGCAGGATGGAGGCACTCTGAGAGGAGTGCTGGTTCATAGCTGGCTTGCCAGAATTGTCCTTGGGTTTCCAAGGAGTAAAGGGGTCAAGATGCGTGGCGGTGGAGGTGGCAGGTGTGCTCTGACTGCTGGATGGGGTGTGAGGGGTACTGGACAATGAACAAGTGGCACTAGGATTGAGGTGACAGTGCTTAGGAAGCATGGAAGTGGGGATCAAGAAAGGTCAGCAATTGGGAGAGTGAGATCTACCTGGGCTCCTCTAATGGAGTGTTTGGAGTGAATTAGCATAGGTGAAAGAGGCGGCAATGGTGGGTTGTAATCCGGGAAATAAAACCCATTGTTCTGATCCTGGGTGAAAGGCCCAGCTTCATCCTCTTCCTCAGACTCAAATTGGTCTGGAGAGTATGGTGAGGCTGCGCTCCATACACCCCAGGATGCACAAATGTGGAAACTCACTCTGGTGTGCTCGTTTGACCCCATGCAGTGAATGGTCCCACTCTGGTTCCTCTGCAGCAGCAGATGGATCTTCGTCTGCCTCTTCTTGCTCGGTGTGGCAAAATGCAGCCTCATCATGATCACAGGCTTCAGCTTTGCTGGCCCATTTGGCATGCTTGGCTGTAGGTGGGCAGAGTGTGGGGTTGTGGACTTCACGCATGGAGATGACCAGGGCATACCTTGATTGTGGTGCTTCTTCAATTGGCGGTTGGCCTGGGCAACAATGCACTTGAGAGTGTCCAGGTCATCGGGAAGTGATGAGCCTTCCACGGAGGATGACTTTGGGGAGTGACGACTCTGTGTGGTGGGAAGATTGGAGCAAGGCATTGGTGTGAGGGAGAGATGGAGAGGGCACCATTGAATAAATGGTCAGAAGGTGGTGCATGGAAAATCAAACAATAGGCACCTTGCTGTATGTCCACCCCGGGCCCACATTAGTGTTCACACTTTGTGTGATTATTGACCTCTTTGACCTATATGTTTTCCCAGCATGAGCATGCCGGCTCTATATCGGGCCACTGAGGAGCAATTGGCTATCATGGCAACAGGCAATGATATCGATATCTTGTGTGCACCAAGGATGGCCCCACTCTGCCTTACCATCTGGCCTGTGGAGCCCAGCCCTATTGTGAGTTCTGCTTACACAGTTGTGATGATTAGTGCTAATGTCAAAAAGTCCATTTGCCTCACATTTGAATGCACCACCAAGAATGCCACCCTGGATGACACTGATGCATGGCCGGCTTCCAGCGCTTCCAATTCTGTGTGTGGTAGTCCCCCTAGAGGGTGGTCAATGGTGGAATGGAAAGTGGCCTTGTGCTGTGCATGCAGCACTGTACTGTGCACCTCAAGTGGGTCTGCACATGACACGAGTTGTGCTGTGATCAAAAGGGAAATTTCCAAGGAGGTACATCAGCTTGCACCCTGTGACCCTGTGCACCACAGTTGAGCCTGGATTGCCAGCCCTCTCTGTTAGCTCTACCACAGCAGCCCACAGCCATCTTGTCAAAAGTGCAGAGGTGTGTGGGACTTGGACTACCAGCAGAACCAGAGATCTGGGAGCAGAGGATTGCATTTGTGTGGTTGAACAGTCGAGGGAACGTGCTCCATGTAGAATAATAGCAGCCTGGCAAAAATGTGTACCTGTGAAAAATGGTGATTAGCCTGACCATGTGCATCCCTAGATGTACCAGGGGGTGAATGACATTTTTAACTTTGCTTGGCAGCATGACTCCATCCATATGTGCACGTCTGACCTGTGGAAATCTGTAGGTCGGTGGCTCCTATTGCTACTAGTCTGCGTGCGAGCAGGCTATCATGTGATCAGAAGCGTGGGTGCATCTCAATTGTCATTGACCCAGCCGGCTGTCATTGTCACTGCTAGAAATTGTTCATTGACATGCATTGCAAGGGCTGCTTCCGAGATTTTTCACAGAAAGGGGACATGTTAAGTCACCAAAAGCAGGCCAGGACGTGTCACTGGCTCTTTGATGAGTGTCAGTCACAAACCCTGGGACCCAAACAGACTCTCACAGACTTCAAGACGTTGGAGAAAAACCCTCTGCTGCAGGCTGAGCCCAGCAGCCTGTTTTTTGCCTTGGACGACTTTGTGCCTGGTGAGCCATTGAAGGATTCCGTGCGAGTTCCAGCCACAGATGCCACACGTGTCGACAATGGCATGGACAGCTGTACATGTGCAGAGAATGCGTTGGACAGAGAGCCCCAGCACATGGAAAAATTCCCAGGTTCCGGGAAGGTCTATGCCCACGACATGGAAGTCTATGGTCAGTACACAAACGACCCTCACGCAGAACAGAACCCATTCCACCCATTCGTGAATCAGATGGAATGGGATGTAGCGAAGTGGTCCAAAGAGATGCAGCAAGGAGAAAACACATCCACCAAGCTGCTTACTGTACCTGGGATATGTGTATCTTGATGTTTGACATTCCAATGCCCAGATGGTCTCAAACAATTTTCTGGACACAGGTAGTCAGTCACCTTGGCCTCTCTTACCACAACGCGCATGGCCTTAACCAACTTATCAACCACAAACTCCCCGATCAGCCACCATGGTGCAAGCTCCCAATCACCCTGGAAGGCTCCAATGAGACTTTCTACCTCTATCATCACAATATAATGGAGTGCATACATGCTCTTTGGGGCAACCCAGCCCTTTGCACCAACCAAATGTATGCCCCACAGAGGCAATTTGCTGACCAGCATCACCAGGAACCTCTGCACAATGAGATGAACACGAGTGAGTGGTGGTGTAAAACTCAAGTACGTACCCCCCTCCACTCTGCCATGATCCCCCACTTACCCATATCACCCAGATGAAGCTCCCTGATGGTGCCACCATCATACCTATTATCTTCAGCAGTGATAAGACCCAACTCTCCATCTTTTCAGGTGATCATACTGCTTATACAGTGTACATGACGATTGGCAACCTTCCTAAGGCTATCAGATGCAAACCCTCGAGTGGTGCGCAAGTATTAGTGGGGTACTTACCCACTGTAGACCTCGAGGGATCTGACCTAAGTTCCAATGCGGCACGTGTAGCTCATGCCCGTCTCTTTCACTATGCAATGACTCAGATTTTACAGTCCATTATTGAGCCGGGGACAAATGGCATCATGCTCACTGGAGGAGATGGGCAAGTTTGCAAATGCTTCCCAATCCTTGCTTGCTACATTGCAGATTACCCAGAGCAATGTCTGGTGGCCTGCACCTGGTTTGGAGAAACCAACCCTAAGAGCGACATGACCAAAGCTGGATTCGGAGCCGACCACAAGGGCAATCTGGGTGTTACCCAAGAGACCCTAAGGCTTCTTGAAAAGGTTAAGCTGATCCCAACAGTGACTGCTGCCACCGAGTTCCTGAAGCAGTGTGGGCTCACCAATGTGCTGGAGCCTTTTTGGGAATCCCTTCCCCATGCGGATATTCACAAAGCCAAGCCCTGACACCTGACATCCTGCACCAGCTCTACCAGGGCTTAGTCAAACACATACTGGGATGACTTGAAAATATTGTGGGACCCACTGAGCTTGATGCTCGAATCCAGTGTCTTCCTCCAGCGCATGCTCTTCGCCACTTCAAAGAGGACATTACCCACCTCACACATGTCTCGGGAACTGAACACAAGCAAATTTGCAAACAGATCATGGGATGCATCATTGGTGTTGTTCCCATGGACATCGTGAAAGCCACGCGTGCTCTATTAGACTTCATCTACCTAGCACAATACAAGAACCACTCTGCAGAGACCCTAAAGTTTCTACAACACACACTCAATGAGTTCCACAAGTACAAAGGTATCTTTTTAAAGATTGGTGCCCACTCCAGTTCGTCCACGGCATCTACATCTCATTTGTTGTAGAAGCTCATTTGACCATACAGCCAACAATATGAACTTCCCAAAGCTCAAGTCTCTTTAGCATTATGTCCACTCTATTCATCTCTTTGGAACCATGGACAACTACAATACCAAGCCCTCTGAGCACCTCCACATCGACTTTGCCAAAGATGCTTTTGAAGCAACCAATAAGAAGGATGAATACCTCAAGCAAATGACCCTTTGCCTCGAACAGTGCGAGAAAGTATTCACCTTCTCTGCATATGTCGAATGGCACCAGAACAGCTGCACCATGCCCACCACCAAACCTCATGGACTACCTCATCTCTCCATAGCCAACACTCCCAATGTTTGGGCAGTCACCCTTGAATGCCTGGCCGAAGAATATGGAGCCACATCGTTCCCACAAAGCCTGTGTTCGTATGTCATGCACTTGTACAACAGTCACACAGAATCTCACGTGCAACCCAAGGATATCAAGTTACCTGTGAGCTCATTCTTTGACATATGGTGGCGTTGTCGGTTTACTTTCGGAAATAGATCCAAAAGACAGTGGGTAGCGGTGTCGTCGTTGCACGGCTACTTACACTGGTGTTCGGCTCAGTGCGCTTTGCTATCAGCAGCAACAAAGGTAGAACAAAGACGAAGATGAGGACGTAGCAGTGACAAAGATGATGATGTAATACGCTGACGTAAGCATAGATGAGATACAACAGCAAATGTCACGTGATTGACAAAGCTGGCCTTGATGTAGACGTAGTAGTAGTAGACGTAGCAGTAGACTTAGACTTAGACTTAGATGAGTGAATCCAACTGAAAGAGGTGAATTGGGGTACACTAAGGCGAAACAGGCCTTATATACATGAGCAGAACAACAAACGATGTGAGTATGCCATACAACGATGTTGTCGACAGCAGACAGGAGAAATGACTAACGGCGAGAGGCAGAAAACCAAAATAGGAAGGTGGTTTGTAAGGAAATGGAAAAATGAGTCAGGTGGTCGAAGAAATGAAGGAGTTGCTTGTCAAATATCTCCGAAGATGAGTAAGTGAGTCATGTGACTTGATGACAACTCAGAAACATGTGAACCAATCACAACACTTGGATACGAATTTCCTCCAGAGAGGGAACGAAGACGAGCCCTTCTTGACGAAGTCCTTAGGCACATAACCGTAGCAAATCTCTGTTCCTGGTCCGTGCTCTTTGATGTACCAGTTATTCCTGAGGACGATACGATGCCAACCATTCACTGGTTCGAAGTTTGGGTCAAAACCGATGACGTAGAAGGGAGCATGGAAGGTTTGATCGAATACCCATATGCAATCGTGAATGTGATAAGGAGGATATGAGGGGAATATTCGGTATGGGCCTTCAGGAGATTCGACATATAGGGGATAGTACCGACGATGTGCAACTTGTGGAGGAGGACTGGACAAATGAACATCAAGGGGAGAACGTCGACTAGGAAGTTCAACACGTGGTCCAACGTGTATGTCTGGCTTGGTGGTCATCTGAAACGAATCATGGGACATGGTGGCGGCAATGCTGGATGGCATATTGAAAATAGAATTGATGAAAAATAGAATGAGTGTGGAGATGATGTGTCTGGCGGACTGGAGGTAGCACAGCAGATGATGGTCTGGCAAAAGCTGATGATGATAGGCGTGTGTGCAGTGAGCGTCTTTTGTAGTGTAGTAGGCGCTGTCGAGTATCATGCTTGTCAGCGTATGAAGTTCTGTAGTGCTAACTTGCATTTGCCAACTGCCAAACAGTCCAAAGACACCGTTCATGCAGAGCCATCATGAACAACTTGGGCAAGCAACACGCGAGCAGCCAGGTTTGATACTGTGTTAGTCCAGCATTCTGCAGGCCACGAGACCGGAATCAAAGGTCCGTTTTTTTCTACAATTGTGACACCAACTGAGATCCATGGTTCAAATCCATACAGGCCTACATGTTGAGCTATCTTCAAACTCCCTACTTTATTCATCACAGACACTCTACAGGCATCCAGCCTTCCTCTCATGCCTCGACACACTGAAAATCTCAGGCACCTGGCATATGTGAAATGGTTTTCAGTTCCTGATTCGAGGTCAAAACATAGTGACTCGGGGATGTTTAAAATCTCACATATTTTACGCTTGGATGGCCAGTGCAAGACATCCATCATCAATGTGGCTACCTTGCACCAAGGTTGTCATTTTTTCCTGAAGTTTGGCAATGGTCAGTGTACCCAGGCTTGGACCACCCACAATGTGCTTGAATGGTGTTCTGAGTTTTACATTAATCCCTATGTAGACTAGATGAGTAACCCGTGCTTTGCATGGCACCCTGTTTTGGACTTTGGTGGATTTTTTTACATGTTGAAAATTATATTCTTACATGGCCTCGCTAAATCTCAGCATTTTACATATCTAAAGTTACATTACTTTCTGCATAATTAAAGTCACATTAATTTCTACAAAATTGAAGTCACATGGCCTCGCTAACACTCAGCTTTTTTTCTACATTATCCAAGACCAACACTCTGTCAAAGAGTCAGCTGTGGTGACATATCATATCAAGTCTCACTTACTCAAGACGGATAAAGCAGAACATCTTTATATACAATATTCATTGTCACAGCACCTTCATTGAGAAGCACTTTTACTCTGCTCCAGTTGGTTCCCCAAGAGACAGCAACATAGAATTGACCATGACCAAATACAGGGACTCGCAGGTCTATTCCAACAGTTCCAAGAGATTGACCCTGTGACTTATTGATAGTCATTGAAAAAGCAAGTCAAACTGGAAACTGTCGTCTACACAATTAAAAGCCTAATTGTTTTGGGTTTGTTGTTATAGTCATCCGAGGAATGAATGCAGTTTGTCCAGCACAGGGACCTGTCAGGATCCTAACCAGGAGGACTCTGTTTTTAATGTCAACCAACCGAAGCCGTGTGCCATTGCACAGTCCTTGGCCAGGATCCAGGTTACGAAGGTGCATCAAGGGAATACCTTGCTTCACTTCAAGCTGGCTGGGAGGCAATCCACCAAAGTTAATTGTATTCAAGTACTCCACAGGATATTCATCAGCCTCTCCCCCCTCTTTCACAGAGTCTGCACTGCTGTATACATGACCTTGTCCAGGAAACTCCTTGAAGACTAAAGAGTTGATCTCATCCACATCCACATTCAGAGGACAAAGGATGGCACGCTCCAAGAAGTATTTATCTGGAAGTGCATGTCCAGCTTGTACACCAGGATATATTTCTGAGATCAAGGAGGACACCTCAGGACCACAAAGCATGTGCTGTGGGATTGTGAAGGAATTATCCAGTGGCAGATCTTTTCCCTGACCAACATCCAAGAGCCACTGTGCAAACTCTGCACTCTGTGGGTCATTGGGATCCACATGCATATTCTCAGTGAGATGCAAGACTTGGACATGTTGCCACAGTTGAGACCTTTGGATGCAGGCTCCTACAATATCCTCTTTAGTTCCCTTTGGAATGACAGGTAAGGTCTGCTGGAAGTCACCACCCCAAGCAACAGTGACACCACCAAAAGGGAGGTCAGGTTGATCATGGAGATCTCTGAGAGATCTGTCTACAGCCTCACAGGCAAAGCGATGCTGCATTGGAACTTCATCCCAGATGATAAGAACTCTCTTGAAAAGCTCAGCCCTGTCTGATCCTTTTGACATGCTACATACAGATCTCTCATCCAATTCAATGGGAATGCCACACATGCTGTGAGAAGTGCGACCACCAGGGAGGAGTATGGCTGCAATGCCTGAGGATGCCATGCATAAGACAATGAGCCCCCTGAGCTCTACATGAGTGAGCAAGTGTTATCCATGTGAATGATTTTCCTGTGCCTCCTGGACCATGGACAAAGAACAGTTTGCCGCAAGGTCTGCCTTGTGCATCTTTTTTTAAAGCAGAAGCAAGAACATCATCATGTACTTTCCTTTGGCCAGCATTGAGCTTTGGCAATATTTTCTGCAGATTGTTGCAATTCAAACAACAGGATTATAATCCAATTGCTCAGCTACCAAGCGGTTCCCTGCTATCAGCTCCCATTGACCTGTGACCTGAGGCATGTCTTCATACTTGTCCAGGAATTTGCCAGCCTGGCGCATGATGAGGTCTACCTGATACAAACCAAAGTCATAGACCTGATCATCAGAAGGATCCTGGATCTCATACACTGTCTGAATACGATATTTCAAATCATCACAGATTTTGTCTTTGAA
>MU134493.1:63478-82895 GCA_015039355.1 Ramaria rubella
AAGGGGGGGGAAAAGGGGGGGAGAAAGGGGAGAAAGGTGGAGAGAAAGGCGGGAGGATGAATGACGAGAGAGAGACCTGCTGTATAATGGTGGGTAGTGAGAAAGGGAAGAGGATGGCAACGGGTGTGAGGAGATTATGAAGGGTGAGTGGCAGACGTCGATCGGACAGGTGATGAAGAATAGTGAGGACGTCGAACAATGATGGCGACAAAGGTGGGTCTCCCGCCGTATAATGGTGGGCAATGGAAGGAGTGGTGGCACAGATAGTCGAACGACTGAGGGCGCCCAAGGTAACGGCAGTGAAGTATGGCGAGGAAGTCGAACGACAATGGCGACCAAGGTGGGTGTCCCACTGTATAACGGTGGGCAGTGGAAGGAGTAGTGGCAAAGGGGTCATCCCGCCATATAACGGCAGGCGGTGGAAGGAGTGGGTGGCGAAGCACAAACAGCAAAGGCCAGCTGAGGTAACTTGTGCTCGCAAAATCCGGCAAATGCCAATGCAAAGGCGGCAAAGGCTTAGTAATAGGCAGGCTGATCGGACTTTCAATGGACTTCGCTTTCCACTTCCCCTACCATGAGCATTATACGCTCGTAGTTCCTCCTCTGTCGCCACCCATGAGTGTTATACACTCGTTGACTCCCCTTCACCTCTAATTCTTCCTTCGTTCCCATATACCTCCACGAGCGTTATACGCTCATTGACCTATCCACTTCAATCATCTTCAAGTCTGCCTCTTCCACCTCTCCCCATCATAGCCACCCCCAGGTGTTATATGCTCGTTGACCTATCCACTTCAATCACCTTCAAGTCTTCCACCGTTCCCTTCCACCTCCCCCATCGTAGCCACCTGCGAGCGTTATACGCCTGTTCATCCACTCTCTCTCTCTATCTTCTCTCCCCTCTCCTTTATCTTCCATCAACACACCTGAACGTGATATGCCCATTTACTCACAGATCTTTCTATATATTCTGTGCCACCCCCTTTATCTTCCATCTCAGCCCAAGAGTGTTATATGTGCATAACATACTCATCGCGCATACTCCTCAACGAGATTTCCACGTCGTCAACACTACACGCAATGGTCAAAAGATCTAAAGAGGTCCTTTGTTGTTGTAGTGAATGCACTTCTGATGGTACTGTTGACCACAATGGAGACCTTCAGGGAAAGCTTTGGGAATTGCCTTACCACCTTAAAATTCATACTCACGCACAGCAGGAGAGGGAAAATTGACCTCACAAAACGATAGATCCTCTCAGGAGTCATTAGTCATCGGGACTGCTGTTTTTACTCATACATTGCTCCATGAAGGACCTGATCTTGATGGTCAATCACCCCACCACTGGATGTCTCGAGCGGACCATCAAGCCATGTGCAAAGGCCACGACATGCTCCCTGATCGTTCAGAGTCTCCCCCCCTACAAGAGATCCTCGCAGGTGTTTGTCGTCTTGCCTCCAATAAACATCCTCGCAATATTGTGCCTGCTTCACCCTCCCTGCATGGCATTGATATAGACATCGGTTGCATATCTCTCGGAGAAAACATCATCCCACCTTGTGTCCCTTCTTCACCTTCCCTGCGTGGAATCGACATGGATCTTGGTCGCTTTTCTCTTGGAGAAAAGTCCACCTCATCCTCTTCTTTCTGTGAAACGCCATTCGTTATAAGAGGAGATCTGGATAAAAGGTGTCAGAAAGCTCTACATTATCTCAATAACATGCATTCACGTATCAGTGGTGCGTGGGAATTGTTGTCCTTGGATCCAACCGATACCGCTGTTGCTCACATCGAATCCGAACTTCTCAAACTCCAATATGTGTTAGATCGAGTGCAGTGTCACACCACTGCCGTAACACAATGCAAGCAGCAAGTGAGCGCTTCCTTGCAGTGTTTGGACACTCAGTTTTGCGAATGGAGAAGCAGTCTCCCCCTAGCCACGACTGATCCTGTACACATTGATTGTGGTAAGTTTTAAAAATCTTCATATTGTTACTTGATGCAATCATTTCTTACTATTTTGGTAGCTCATCATTACGAACTGCCTGTTGACCGATCCAACGAGGTTGCACAACTGGCAATCTTCTTAGGAGTGGTTTCCCATGTTGTCATGGGAGTCAGTCAGAGGGCTACTGATTTTCTCATGGGTGTGCTGTTTATCATAATGTCCCTCTTCTCCAAGAAGGGAGATGGCAGCCACAATCCATCCCATTCAAACATCTTGTCTCAAATTCCTATCTCGATTGAAGATGCACTCTCTAGATTCAAACTCGAGGGTCGCACTACAACATTTGCAGTTTGTCCTTCCTGCCACTCTACGTACGCACCACAATTTGCAACGGGTGGCACCTTTCCCATCTATCCTCAACGGTGTACAAACATTCTGAATCCTGAGTCTGCCATATGTAATGAGCCTTTACTTAAAAGCGAGGTTTTTGGCAACACCCCCAAAATTCTTCCCATCAGGACCTTTGTCTATCATCATTTCACAGATTATCTGGCTGGACTCCTTTCACAACATGAGATGGTCATGGATAATGCGTGCTTGAACCTTCAAGCTTCTGTCAATGAATGGCAGCCTAGCTACGTTCAGGGTGTTTTCAATGCCCAATTCTTGAGGACTTTCAAAGGCCCAGTATCTGGCCAATTATTTGTTGATGGAGGCACAGAAGGTCGATACCTATTTGTGATAAATGTTGACTTCTTTAATGCGGAAGGCATGCGCATCCGTGGTGCCAGTGCATCCTCCAGCCTCATCTCTGCTGCCTGTATTAATTTCCCAGAAGACATTCACTATAAACCTGAAAATATGTATTGTGTGGGGATCGGATCTGGCCCCAAAGAGCCTACCCTTGAATTTTTGAATCCATACTTAAAGCCTGTTATTGATGACATGGTGATTGCCTGGGAGAGAGGATATCATTTTTCTCAGACACCATCCTCTCCGCAGGGACGTACAAGCCGTCATGCCATTGCTGCTGTGGTTGCTTGTAAAACAGCTCAGTTAGGGCCTGGAACCCACACTATATTTTGTGTGGCTTTGAAATGTGCTCATAGGTCATCTCTTGGAAGAGTGGATTGCAACACATGGGAAGAAACGTAGTGGTGCTGAACTTCGAACTATTGCAAACCAGTGGAAAACTGCATCAACAACCAAGGAACGATCTGAGATCTACAAAGCACACGGAGTTTGAACTCTGGCGATTACCTTACTGGGATCCTGTTCGTCAGCTTGTTGTCGATCCTATGCATTGTATTATTGAAGGCCTCACTCAACAGCACAGTCGGGAAGTCCTCGATTTAACTACGAAAGCTGCACAGGCCAAGCCTGGATTTATTCCTGCCTTCACTCATTGAATTTAACAAACCAGATGCCAGGACCGTGAACATTATAAGGACAACCTATGGGGCAAGTAGAACATAACACTAAAGCCCGGCACATCAGAACCCAAAGAATATAAGGGCAACCTCTAAGGCTACAGGAATAGCACACTAGAGCCTGGCAGATGGGAATCCAAAGAGAAAAGCCTAAGGACTCCCACTGCCGAGGCGACTACTAATTAAGGAAAGTCTCCGAACTGACTGAACGTTCTGGGCGCTTAAAACGGAAGTCACGTGACCTATGACGTAGCCCAGGTAGGTTCCAACTTGCACACGTCACCGGGCACTTAAATCGCGAATAGAAGCGCCAGTTGTAGAAGTGAGTAGGAAGGAGGAGGGGGGGGAGGAAATGAGAATATTAGATAGAAACAACAGGGAGAAAAGAGAGATAAAAGGGAGATGGGGATAGAAGGGGTGAACATGAATAAGAGAGGAGAATAGGAGAAGGAGAATAAAAAGGAGCAGTATGAGGGGTTCCCCTTACATCACCCCCCTTTTAGAGTGTGACGTCCCGACACACTGACACCTACTGGGGGTACAAGTGCCTTTTGACAGAAGGTGTCAAAATCTGTGGCACAAATGCGATGAGGGGCACCAGGATGGAGGAGGTGGAAGTCAGCAATGAGGTCTGAGGCTGCTAACTCTGCCTCAGGGATCCACTCATCATGCTCATATCCATACCCCTTCCATCTGACCTTGTATTCGAGCTTTCCACAGTGGAATTGACTGTCCAAGATCTGTTCAATCTCGTAGTGCTCATCTTCCCCTACAAGGACTGGGGGAGGTGGGGGTTGAGCTTTCCAACCAGGGATGGGGTCAGGGGGGCAGGGGAGGAGCTTCACCACTGGGAAGACAGGGTGGAGGCGACTCATAGACTTGGGGAGTCAGAGGTGGTAAGCATTGGATCCAACCTTGTGTGCCACTAGGAAGGGGCCTAGGTTCCGATGTGACAATTTCTTAGAAGGGCAAGTAGTGCTAATGTCACTTGCATCTAGGAAGACTTTGTCATCAGGAACAAAGGTAGGGGCTGGCTCATGATGACGATTGTAGTATCAAGCCATATCCTCTTTTGCCTTTACAAGGGTGGCTCGGGCTTCGGATAGGGAATCAGCCATTTGTTGTTTGAACTCATTCACAGCATCTCTCCTAGATGGCTGTTGGTGAGGTTTGAAGCCCATCCGTGGGTGGTGACCAGAGTCGAGCATGAAAGGAGTCTCTTTTGTGGATGAATGGACGTGGTTGTTGTACTGGAACTCTGCAAGGGGCAGGAGGTCATCCCAGTCATCCTGTTGCTTGTTCACAAATAGATGGAGATACTGCTCTAGCTCTTGGTTGACATGTTCTGTCTGTCCATCAGTCTGCGGGTGGTATGCAGTGGAGGCAGCCACCTCGATACCCAGAAGTCTGTATAGCTCCCTAGTGAACTCACTGACAAACTGTGTACCTCAGTCTGAAACTACATGGAGGGGTAGGCCATGATGCCTCCAAACATGATCCCTAAAGAGACAAGAGGCTCCCAATGCTGTAATTGTGGTCAAGGTGGGGATGAAGTGAGAATCCACGATGACCATCACTGCATCATACCCATGCGAGTTGGGGAGTTCTACAATGAAGTCGACACTGACCGTCTCCCAGCGCTGCTCAGGAATTTCCAGAGGGTGCAGTTCTCCAACAGGCAACTGACATTGAGCCTTGGTGCGTAGGCACAGGTCACATGCCTTTGTGTAGCTACCAATGTAGCGAGACATACGGGGCCACCAATAGTTCCGAGAGACAAGTTCCAAGGTCTTCCAATGTCCAGCATGGCCAGCAATACGAGCGTTGTGATGTTGGGAGACAATTCGACGTCGTAAGTCATGCTGATCGGGGACATATACCTTTCCACAGAACAGAAGTGTACCATTCCTCTCACCCCATTCTGATGACTTCACAGACTTCCCAATAGTCTTGCGAAGTTCCTTGGCAGCACGTGCAACCGACTCCTCTAGCTCTCCCTCCTTGGTGCGCTTACGAATGTCCCTTAGGATGTCACGTTCTTCTCCTGTAAACTCTAGTCCTTCCAGTGCATGGATGACAAAGAGTTCTGGTTGGAGAAGTACCAATTTATCATTGTCATTCGAGCCAGTGCCATGATTGGCTCGGTGTGAGAGTGCATCTGACTTGCCCATTGTCTTGCCAGGATGATGGTACAGGTTGAAGTCAAACTGAGACAGATAAAGAGACCAGCATGCTTGGCGACAGTTGAGCTTTTTAGCCGTGCGGAAATATTCGAGATTTTTGTGGTCTGTCCAGATCTCAACATGATGTCTCGCCCCCTCAAAGACGTGTTGCGATTCTTCAAGGGCATGCATGATGGCAAGCATTTCCTTGTCATGGATCTTATAGTTGCGCTCAACCGGACTGAGACTCTTGGAGAAGAAGGCTATGGGGTGCCACTTGTTATCAACCTTGGACTGTTGGGAAAGAACAGCACCAGTTGCAAAATCGGAGCTATCTGCTTTGACATGATTTGGGAGGTCGTCATCTGGGAATGCAAGGATGGGTGCAGATGTTACCAATTTCTTTATAGTGTCAAAGGCAGCCTGCTGTGAGGGTCCCCATGTCCAAGGAGTGTCTTTGCGAAGCAGGTCAAACATTGGACGTGCGTGGTGTGAGAACTTCTCAATAAATCGACGATAGAAGTTGGAAAAACCAAGGAATGACTGCATCTCCTGCTTATTGTTAGGTGTTGGCTACTCAGCGACACCAGCAACCTTGACAGGATCCACTTTGGCGTTCCCATGAGAGATGATGAGACCTAGGTATTCAATCTTGGTCTTGTCAAAGTCGCACTTGTCAGGATGCAAATAAAGCTTGTGTTCTCTGAGACACTGTACCACCTTCCGTACAACTTCATGGTGACTCTCTAGATCTTCTGAAAAGATCAGAATGTCATCCAGATAAATGCACACAACACCTTCAGCAATGAGGTCATGGAAGATGTCATTCATCATAGCCTGGAAAGTGGCAGGGCTGTTAGTGAGGCCAAAGAACATCACTAAAGGTTCAAACAGTCCCCGATTCATTCTGAACACTGCTTTCCACTCATCACCCTCTTTGATTCTGACATTGTTAAAGCCCAAACAAACGTCAAGCTTAGTAAAGTAGTGGGCCCCTCGTAGGCTGTTGACAAGGTCAGAAATCAAGGGAAGAGGGTAGCAATTCTTGATTGTCATTGCGTTCAGCACCCGATAGTCCTGGACAAACCGTAGGGTGCCATCTTTCTTTTTAACAAAGAACACTGGTGAGTCCATTGGTGACTTTGATGGTCGGATGCATCCTGTGCTCAAATTCTCTTCAAGGAATTTGTCCAATTCAGCCTGTTCTCCTGGAGAGAGGGGGTACACTTTGGGTGAGGCTCTGGGGTTAGCTCCGTATTCTAACTTGATGGCATGATCCCCTGGTTTGCGTCCTGGAAGCTTGTCAAACGACTCTTTTGCAAAGACATCTTCGTAGTCGGACAGGTAGTCTGGAAGAGTGTCTGAAGGTTGGGAATTGTGCCAGGCAGCTTCTGCAAGGCGTTGGGATGTTGTTGACGAAGCACGAATGAACTCAGCTTGGGGAGGCCTCTTCTATAGCTTCATCAGATGTGCCTTCAGCCGTTTCAGAATCACCCCCATACTGTTGACTCAGGAGGAGTTCTTCTTGGGCTGTTGATCCATCTGAATCATGCATGAGAATGGGGCAAGGACCAATACGGCAGGTGCGCAGTCGTAGGGCTCTCTGATGTCCTTCCTTGATGATGTTGCGACATGTATGGCACTGGGGAGGACAGCACATCATCCATACTTCTTGAGACTTCCAGTCAACTTCTGGGTTGTGGTCCCGGAGCCAGGTGTAGCCAAGGATCATACATTGACGCCCTAGGCGGGTAACGGCAAATGCAGCACTCTCGGAATGGTCTTTGTACCGCAGAATTAGATCAACGACTTCAGTGATGGATCCAGATTCATTGGGTGAGCCATCAACATTGTACACCAGAATAGGACGAGAGAGTGGTCGTGAAGTGAGGCGGTTTTCCTGAACGAATCCTGAGTCGATAAACAAACCAGTGGCACCAGAGTCAAGTAGAGCACGAACCGACTTGATCTCTGCTGTATCTGTGGTTTGAACCTCGACTGGGAGAGAGAGGGAGTTTGGGCTTGGGGTGGAAGCAACAACATACTGTGCAGGAAGGTTTCATTCCCATTTTTTACAACGGAAACGAGTATCAGACCGGGGAGGAGTTAAGGGTTGTGTGTCCAGCATTTCAGTCTCCGTAGCTGAGGAATCAGGTTCTGAATCTGTGTATTCATTGTTTACCTGATTATACAGCAGTGGAGCGAAACAATTGGGAATTGGAAGCAGGGGAACACTATTCACCTGCTGCATGACACAAAATCCTCTTCTCCTTCCTGAGGCTCTGGATTGTCTTCCTTGATAGAGCTCGCAACTCTAGGATCAGTGGATGACAGCAAGTGGGCAACCCATTCATCCTTCTCTTCAGCAGTCATGGTCCGAACATCAAAGGCCTGAGGACATTCTCGAATGAAGTGGCCTGGTTTTCCACACCTACAACAGACAAGGGAACTGGGTTGATGACGGTCAGCAGTATCTACCTCCATTGCCACTGGTTGGGCACCCATGGTAGCAATAGGTGGGACTGCTTGAAGCTGTGGTGCTGATTCCGATTGGTGAGGTGGGTGCGGGTTTCGGTGGTTGACACCAACAGAGACAGGAGAGGGATGGGTAGAAGTATTCAGTGCAGGGCGTGAGGCACTTTGAAAGGCTTCATTAGCAGCATGTGCTTGTGAGATTTTCCTAGCCACTGAAAACCATTCGGAAAGGTCATTGTCCGATGGGCGTCCTTCAACCATATTAGCAATCTGGCTCTGGATTGAAGGGTCGAGACCGTGGCGGAATTTCATGACGAGGGAGGCCTGTTCTCCATAGCCAGACTTCTTGACCAGCTCTTCAAACTCATCGATATAGTCATCAACAGTACGACGATTCTGATAGTATTGACGTGACTCAAGTTTGGTCCAGGCAGTAGTTTCTTCATGGGGAAGGAAGAATGTTGACCTGAATGCCTCCTCAAACGAGACCCAGGTAGAATGGGTAGGGTGACCAGTTCTAGTTTCCATTTTGAAGATGCATGTGGCAAAGGATGAAGCATGACCTGATTTCATGAATGACAGGGCCCAGAGGACCTTTGCATGATCATTGGCAAAGTGAGTTGGGCACAGGGCAAGATAGATTTTACAAGAGTTCAAGAAGGCTCATCCTTTTTCTCTGTTGCCATTAAAGTCAGCAGGAGTGGCAGGAGTGGCACATTTTTGAGTAGTAGGGGGGGAAAGGGATGCAGTCATAAGGCTAGCGACATCATGGTTCAAGGTGTGCATCTGGACATCTGTCTGTTGAACCTGTTGTGCCAGTAATTCCTTCTGTTCTCTCTCAGCATGCAAAGCAACCTCTAAAACTGCGACATCCTGATGCAGCTCATTGTAAGCCACTTGAAAATCAAAGAGATTCAGATCTTCTGGTATGGGTGTAGACATGGTAGAAGTGGATGGAGTATTAAGGAATGTACCAGAGGGGTCCTAAGCAGCTATGCACCTGAAGATATCAATTCAGAGACGAAGGTGACAGTGACCGGTCTGGTAAGTTGGCAGGCTTTTCTACTATAAGGGCAACCTCTGGGGCTAGTGGAATATCACACTAGAGCCTGGCAGATGGGAATCCAAAGTATATAAGTTCAAGGAAGGCTACAGGCAAGGATACATACCTGGCAGATGGGAATCCAAAGTATATAAGTTCAAGGAAGGCTACAGGCAAGGATACATACCTGGCAGATGAGAATCCAAAGAGAAAAGCCTAAGGACTCCCACTGCTGAGGTGACTACTAATTAAGGAAAGTCTCTGAACTGACTGAACGTTCTGGGCGCTTAAAACGGAAGTCACGTGACCTATGATGTAGCCCAGGTAGGTTCCAACTTGCACACGTCACCGGGCGCTTAAATCGCGAATAGAAGCGCCAGTTGTAAAAGTGAGTAGGAAGGAGGAGGGGGGGAAGGAAATGGGAATATTAGATAGAAACAACAGGGAGAAAAGAGAGATAAAAGGGAGATGGGGATAGAAGGGGTGAACATGAATAAGAGAGGAGAATAGGAGAAGGAGAATAAAAAGGAGCAGTATGAGGGGTTCCCCTTACATTGATGTTGCTGAAGATTCCTCCAAACTTGATGCAAGTTTAGAGGCACTATGGGGCAAATTAACAAAGAAAACTGTCTTTTGTCTACAGTTCATTGCAACTGAGCTTGGTGGCTCTATTCCAAGTGGAAAGTGCATGTTAAAAAAAAGACTGGGTGGAACAACTTATGATATGGGTGAGTGCACCTCAGTTTAGTATTGTATATTGACTGATGTCATTATTAGCGACAAAGCAAGCCTCTGGTCTCGGATATATCTCCACGACTGACAATAGCTACTCCTGAGGTCATGCGACACATTAGGAGTGTTATTGCCAACACAGATAATCCATCTTGGTTGAGCTCTGTCCCTCATGGCTTTGGAGATGCAGCAGCTGGCACTATGAAGGCTGATGAGTGGCGAACGATGTACAGCATCTACTTACCACTTGCCCTTGTGGCTCTGTGGGGAGAGGGATCATCTCATCCTTCTCCCGAATTAAGCATGAAGTTTTCATGGGTTTTAGACCATACCATGGCTTTGGTTTCAGCTATTATCATTGCTTGCAAGCGAACCATGACTGAGGCACGCGCAACTGCCTACCGTGATTGTTTGATCAAGTAGGTTGGTGATCTGACTGATATCCACCCACACGCTGGTCATCGGCCAAACCATCACATGGCCTTCCATATATATGACTTTCTTTTGCTTTTTGGTCCAGTTTGGTCATGTGGTGCTTTGCCTTTGAACAACTCATTGGTCAATTACAATGACTGCCAAGTAATAAATTGGTGAGTCCCGCACTGTGGTATGTGATGTGTTATTCTCATCCATTTTCAGGGGAGTTTGAGAGTACTGTATTACAATCATTCATCCAAGCAGCAAAACTGCGAAGATGGCTAGGAAGGTCAGATTGCCCACCTGCAATTAAAGAGTGTAAACTTCTCTTTGATAAGGCATATGCACCACAATGTGATGAGTATCCAAGCTCAAATTTTGATCAAAATTTCCTTTCTAGTTCAAAACCTGTTCCTGTTCCCTGTGATTTGCAGCACTTGGTGAAGCAGCCAAAAGTTATTTTTCATGCATGGCTTCCATTTGGCCATATCATATATGCCAGGTATTCCACTCATCATGGCAACAGTCTTGTTTTCTTTTATCCATCTGGTGACAAAACTACATGACCTGTGCCTGGTTGCATCAAGTATATCATTGAAATTGACAGTCACATATCATTGGCTGTTCAGCACCATTACCCAATGAAAAATGGGACCATTGATCCTTACAGGCATTTTCCGCACTTCCCTGCCAGTCTGTATTCAGTTGCATTGTCACCTACCACAGAGTTTGTAGAGGTGGATTGGGTTTTATGCCATTTTGCTCGGTGGCTATTCTCCCCTGACCATGTTGTGGTGTTATTGTTGTCCATGGTAAGTTGCACAGATACTACAAAGAACTCTCAAAATTATATTTTTTTTAGGATTAACTGACCAGCAATGAGGGGGCAATGAGAGGGTAATGAGTGGGCAATGAGTGGGCAATCACTTAAAATAACTTTTTAAACTTGAACTTTGGAGTTTTGATAATCTTAAAAATTTGAAAAAAACTTGGTATTTGGTTGGCACATAAAACCTGAGATAAATGTTTTAGTTTTGGTGATGGTCTAACTTGACAATATACTTGAAGTTATAAGAAGATTGTAGGGATGGCTGTATTTTAACTTTAACAAATGCTTTGATAATGGCTAAAAGATTAAGTAAGATTGAGTGTTCAAATTTGTGCTATTTCTTGAACTTTTGACACCGTAAAGGAAAAGGTTTTTCTCCAAGTTTTAATCCATGTTAAATCAGAAATTTAACTAAATATTTTAGTTTCTGGTAAAAACACCTATTTTTAGCCTAATAAAACCTTATAAACCCCGCTGTGTAATCCCCAACATCTCTGTACATCCTGAACACGATTTCGTTTCATCCTATACAAAAGACTTCACAGTTGAATTAGATGAACTCCACCAGGACCTCCAAAAAAGAATTTCTGACACACAATCCCGATATGAGGAACCCACGAACAAGAAATGTTCTCTGGCACCAGACTTCAAAGTAGGCGACAAAGTCTTCGTCAAAGCCATCACCGATGTTGCAAGTTACAGTACTTGGTGTGCTGGACAGGCTATCAAGGCACCGATGAAGAAACTTTGTGGATTCCTGCTATGGAATTAGGCAATGCTTCAGAAATCATTGATGACTTTCATAAAGTATATCCCAATAAACCTCCAATCCTGCCTTAACTTTTCCTTTTCATTTCTCCAACTTTCTCTATGTTTTCGTGTTCATATCTCTAATCACATTTTCCATCTGTTCCAAGAAATCCTGCCTCCCTTTTCCGCTTATTTCCAACTTAATTTTCTGATTCTGATTCCCATATTTCATCCTTTTCCAATTCTTCCATCCTTACCTCCAAATCCCACTCCTGATGCTGAACCATCCATTGCACCCATGCAGCTAGAAGCATCTCTTTGGTGTGCTCCCACATGGAACTCACATGGCAATCTGCAGATTTCCGCAACTCATGTATTTCCTTCAATAGTAGTTCCGCTGTTCCTTTGTCACCCACATCCACACCTTTTGCGACTTCTTCCGCAAATCCCAATTCTCCTGGTCGAAGGCACACCCTCCTATCCTTTGCGCATTCATTGCATGTCCCGTTCATTCCATCCGCTATCGGCAAACAAAACATATCCCGAACTCAACATCCCGCACAACAATATTTTTCATGCCCAATCCGATTCAACACAGACTCATGCACTTTCGGGTGATTCATGGTTCTATCCACCGCATCAGTCTTCCTTCTCCCAGTTGTTTCCTCCAATTCCTTTTCGGCCTTTCTCTCCTCTTTTCCCACCTTTTCCCACTCTGACTTTCTCCGCTCTAATTTCTTCACCACTTCCTTTTGCAACTCCAAAATTTCGCAAACCTGTGCCTCCAGATCATTTTCCAATCCCAACTCGTCTTCGGAAATGAGGTCTTCAAGCAAGATAATCGGCAGCATCGACATTAAGTTTAGAGGGGAGTGGGAATAAGGGGATCAGAAATCCGGCAAGTTGGACCCCATCCGTCACTCTTATATATCACATTAGGGGTCCCGCTTAATCACCAAACCAAACTTACCCCGCTGATCTTAGGCCTCGAGGGCTCAGCCTTAAGGAGGAGATATTGTTAGAACCCAGATTCATTCCCAGCTTTTCTGCCTTTCTCCAACATATTCCGATTTGTAATTCCAATATGTTTTCTGATTCCCTCCACCCATTCTACTTATCCCCATTCCATCTATATTTAGTCATTTCTTATCAAGATCTACATCTTCGGTCTTATATCCATATTTACTCTTACCTCCGATCCTGTATTTGCTCCATTTCAGATTTCCGTACTTCATATCTTTCTGACTCGGACTGTATCTATTCGTTATATACGACTCCTGCATGTACTTCATTCTTCAGTTTCAATATTGATCCACCTTGACTCAATATCTTCTCACCTCCATCTCTAAGTCTTACCCAATCTTCTGGTCTCTGACCTTTCCAACTTCTCCAATTTCTCTGATACTCCGATTCTCTGAACTACCAGGACATGAAGGATCCAAGAGGGTGCAACCTATAAGTTGAAGCCGACGTCCATACGTTTCCGATCCTGAACTCTGAACTCCGACATTCCGATAATCCTGACATCCCGATGAGAAGAAATCTAGTTCATAACATGTGGCCCCAACCCCTATCCCCATCCATGTGGAACACCTGTTGCCATCTTTGCCAGCACACACGTATCTGTAGCCACATCCCCACCACCTTCATCACCATCCACGTGCCCCCCCCCCGCATCCCCATCCATGTGGACCCCACTGCAACCCACCACCATCCTGCTGCCGCACTTTGCCCCTACCACACCACCACCACCACCACCACACCCCTACCACAACCACACCCCCACCCACATGTATTTAGTATTCAGAGTAGCTAAATATAATTTTTATTATTTTTGACATTCAAGCCAGTTCTGAACCGGCTCTGAGCTGGTTCAGAACTGAATCCTGAGCTGAACTGAACTGAACAGAAATGAACTGTGTCCATCACTACCTTAGTCTGCAATGATGACAATTGAATTGAATGGTCACTGAGCCCTCACCGATTATGAAGCCACCCTACAACAGGGTGTTTCACACAGGTGTTTTCCATACATTTTCATCACGATTTCCATCATGATTTTGTTTGCAAACTCTAGAGTGCAGACATGAGTTTGCAAATGAATTCACTTGAATTCATGCCCTGCGTGAAACCCCCTTATTCTGGGGTTTAGAATTCCTGATGAATGGCTTGCTTCGGCTTGCATCACCTCGCTCGATTGGCAGGCTATCGCCACTGGCACCCACATACGCACATCAGTCCTCGGACCCACAAGGGCTAGTTGTTGCTTGCTGCCAAGCCTGCCAACTACCGGGATCATCTGCTGTGCTCTTTCCCTAATAATAGGTAGCCCAAAGTTCAGTAACTTGGGTTAAAAACTGCATGTATTACTTAGAGTCAGAGATCCTGCTTGAAGCTGCTTGAAGATGTCATATTCTATTCTATTGTTACATAATACAGCATGGGTTGCCTTTGGCTTTATTTGTGTTTAGTCATCTCAAAATGGCATGACATTGGACTCAGAGGCAAGCAGTATGTATTAATATCTATTAAAATGATGTAGCCATGATGAATCATCAGTGCAGGCCGAGGGAACGGCATCTGAGGGAATGAATTCACCAATGAGTTTGTGTTGGCGATTTCGAGAAAGCAGGGGGAGAGCTGCTTTTGTGAAATCGCCAAAATCACAAACTCTGCAAAATCGTGTCAGAGTTCACAAATGAAATCATGACAGAATTCGCAATGAAAACACAGCGAGTTCGTCTGTGTGAAACCCCCTAAGAGATTCAATGGGAGAGTAGAAAGCTGCTGGTGGGGTCATGATGATTGCCTGTATTTTCCTCATGTAGTTTTATCTTGACCTAAATTTGAAATTCTCAATTTAAGTTCATACTATATTGCAAGGAAAACTTCAAATAATCAGAGCCTGTTCGGATATGAATTAACTAGTGCAATTACATTTGATCTGCTTACAAATTTGGGTCCCGGCTTCTCTGGCTGGTTGCCGTGAGGCTGGTTTCAAGGACCATCAGCCTTCATTTGATTGCCGTCAAGATGCACGAAGATAGTCTGGCCACTTCCACACCCACTGGCAACACTATGATGGTGACCCGCTCCTCCGGTGGGGAGTCCCCTCCACTCTCACCAGTCCCTCAAGCTCCCCCTGTAAAACCCACAAAAGACAAGAAGATATGTGTTGATTGGCAGAATGAAGAAGAGGTAGCATTCATCAATTATCCGCTAGAACGCAGGGCAGAGGCTAGTGATGGTGGAGGGTTCAAGGCAGATGTCTGGCTGGGATTAGCAGAGATGTTGAATCAACGGTCTCCTGAGGGTCCTAGGAAAACTGACTCCAAGTGTCGCACCAAATGGTCATGAGTGTGTACTGGCTCTATATGTATGTTATTCATGGATCACTGACATATTTACAGTTCCGGAAGCAGTTTGAGCAGATCAACCAACTCAAGAACTTGTCCGGATACACGTATACTGACGAAGGAGGCATTGTGGTCGAGCCAGGAGACACATCATGGCTTGACTACTGTTCAGTGAGTTCACTGACTTGTATATTGGTGCACTACTAACTAGGTATTCCACAGAGAAATCCTGGGGCGGAGAAGTTTGTTGGCAAAGGCTGGCATTACTATGAGACCATGAAGACTCTCATGCCATCGCAGGTCAGAGGTGCAAACTCATTCTGCCCAAGCTCAAAGTCCCAAGGGTCAGTGCACACAGGGATTAAAAGCAAGAGCAAGGTTTCCTCCAATCAGCCAGTCAATGAGACCACAGGCACCCTTGGCATCAATGGGGGCAGTGCGTCTGGGGAACCATCTGGCAATAATCCACCCTCCATGCCACCAGCACCATCAGACATCGAGGATAGAAATATTCCAGACCCCATGCCTCCACCGTCCTCACCTGTCCGCTCCTCTGTGATATCTGGTGCAGGAGGTGCAGACAGTGCACATGATCCAGCCCTGACATTGAGTTCAAAACGCAAACATTCAGCGGATGTTTCTTCAACCTATGGAATGTCAGGCAGCAAGAAGAGGCAGCGGATATCAGGAGCCGCTGTGCTGAATGGGATCAAGGAAGGTCTTTACGACCTAGGTGATGCAATACGCATGCAATAATTGATTGCACACACCTAACGTCTGCATGGCCCCATTCCACAAGGTGGTAACGGACCCCCCAATAGGGGAACAACAGCTGATCGCAGTGGGAACCCTGTGTCGGCAAGGTAATACTTCCCTGGGGGTATGTAGAAGTCTTCAAAGTAAGCTTCATGATACATTGTTGCATCTGATGTTGATCCTTCCCACCTGCTCAATATATAGACGAACCGTAAGTCCATTGTACATGCTGCCAGACAATTCTGGGTCACAGCACCCTTACGATCACAAGCCAAAGGGTGTTCTGCAGCAGAAGTCGTGCAGTTGATGTGTGTACCGTCCAGGGCCCTGATAGCATCCTTGAAATAGGGGAAGGAAGAGCTTGGGATTGTCTTTGATTTCTGGAGGAGTTGGACCATGGGGTCCGGGAGGTGAACATTGTCAGTATAGAAAGGTGGGCAAGAGAACACGTCGGCCATAAGTTTGAAGTAACTTATGAAAAAAATTCAGCCAAAATCACAGAAAGGGGAATGGGAAAGCTCACCATGATATTGTCTCATTAGAACATTGGAAACGTTCTCCAACATGGCACACTGAAAGTCCTGTAACTGACATATATAAGAATATTGCCAGCTGTTCCTCTACCATAACCCCCCGCCGAAAAACAGATAACCCCTGGTGCTCTAAGGAATCCACCAAGGCATAAAAGACATACTTGTGGACTCCTAGTTCAGAACAAATACGATCAGGATGACCATGGAGGAGTTTGTTCACCCAGCCCCATCCAGAAAGGATTGATGTATGGTAGGGAGTCTTGCAGTAGTGAGACTGCGCATATAAGACGACTGCCTCAATGGCAGCCTGGGCAGCAGCAGCAGCAGCAACAGTGGCAATAATGAGCCTCTCCTGCTTCAGATTCATCACTGTTGTCTGGAAAGGCAGTGCCAATGAGGGGGTTATCTACTTGCCTGGTTGGTGTGGATTGGTGGCATTGAACAAAGGCCGGTGGTCCTTGAAACTGGCCTCACGGCGACCAGCCGGAGGGGCCGGGACCCAAATTTGTAAGCAGATCAAATGTAATTGCACTAGTTAGTTCGTCTTCGAACAGGCTCTAACCATTTAGGCTGTGTTCGGATATGATTTTGAAAAATAACCGAACCAGGAATTAGCTTACCAATTGTCGGTGGCCTCATGCCATAGGCTGAGCTCGAACAGCCTTGTCACAACATGCCGTTCACTCCAGTATAACAATGGAGGATCCGTTCCAGCCTTTCAATGATGATGAAGATGACGATGATGATGAACTTAGGACGATCTCTTCCTTGCCTCAGGCCACCAACAATGCTCCATTAAACCTAGTGCCCAGGCCTGTTGCACAGGCAGTCCTTCTTTATGCAACCCCACTCTACAACAAAACACCGTACTTTCCGGATATGCCTGGGTCCAAGAACTTATCTATGGACACCCCAAACACATATCTTGCCAACTCGGGGTACACAAACTGGTATTTCACCTCCTGGTCGCAAGTCTTCAGAGATTCAGCTGTTCACATTCATGCCATGTTACAATAGAGGAACAGCTGGCCATTTTTCTCTACACCTGTGTGACAGGTTTGACTGTGTGGCACGTTGGGGAGAGATTGCAGTGGTCTAATGAGACCATAGCCAAGTATTTTGTCAAATTGCTCAAATTTTTCGCTACTGCCCCATTCTATAGCAGCCACGTTCATCTCCCAAATGAAGAGGACCCTGTTCCCCCATACATTCACGATGATCCCAAATTCTATCCATTCTTTGAAGGTGTGATCGGTGCTATGGACAGTACGCACATTGCGTGCACCCCACTGGCAGCAGAACGAGATATCATTCATGATCGGAAAGGAGAACTCAGTCAAAACTGCTTGGCAGCATGCTCTTTTGATATGAAATTTGTCTATATCTACAGCAGATGGGAAGGATCGGCCGCTGATTCAACAATGTTCCACAATGCGTGAATAAATGATCTCTTCATACCACATGGCAAATACTACTTGGCTGACACAGGCTTTCCTTCTTGCAACTCTCTGTTGGTACCTTCCCGGGGTGTGCGGTCTCATCTTGCTGAGTGGGGGTGTGCTGATTTGCAGTGAGTGAATGCCTGCGATATTTTGCCTAGACTGACCATTTCTGCAGGCCAAACAACCCCCAAGAACTTTACAATTTACATCATGCATTGGCACGGAATGTTGTGGAACGTATATTTGGGGTGCTCAAAGCTTGTTTCAGGATTCTAATATCCACACCACATTATGACCTTGACTTGCAAGCACTGGTGCCAGCGGCACTCGCAGCAGTGCACAACTTCATATGGGAGCATGACCCTGATGACTTGAGAGAGTTGCAGGATGAAATAGGGGGGATCCTCGGCCTGGTGCGGTGAATGGTGAGCTGGCGCTTGGCCTCCCTCAAGCACCAGAGAGGAGGCTCACTCAAAACCACCGTGATCGCATTGCACACAACATGTGGGTTCAATATCAGGAAACCCTGCAAAGGAGGGGTGCTTAGTTTTTTGTCTGTTTTTTACTATGAACAATACTACTATTTTGTCAAATTTTGTCTGAATGTGAAAGATCAAAGTCATAGTATTGCTTATCAAACATCGAATTGTACATGAAGAAGCCTCCTACACTTTATTTGTTGTTCCACTCCCAGACCCCCTTCATACCGTAAAACCAAGGTTTTGGAGGCATTGGGCAATCCACAGTTGGCACACATCGGGCAACATTTCACAAAACATTGTTGCCAAACTTGCGTCCCGCCTGAATTCTTCACAGAGGGTGAGCTTCTGCTCCATAGTTAATTCATGTTCCGTTTGCATGATCTTCAGTGCCAAACTAAAATAGCCCTCAGGGGAACACTGCAACTCCAGCATCTGAATATCATTTGCCTTATCTTGGAGGCATTCCTGGATGTGCAGCTTCTCACCAATCACACGAGTGTGGTCAGCTTGTACGCAAACCTGGTCAAACTGTAGACGAACTTGAGCGGCCTGGTGCTGGCTGGAATCCATCTGCACATCTGCAAGCTGTGTGAGGCCATCGCCTATGGTGGACAAAGCCAAGACTCCTGTCATACAAATTTTCTTGCTCGCTGTTGCACTGCTGCTCTCACTTCCTTGAATATTACTTGCACAACACTTTGCGCTTGATGTCACACTGCTGCCATCATATGATGCACCAGGGGTATTCCTGGTAGGCTGTAACAAAGACTTTGTTGCCCACTTTGAAGTCCAGAGCCAGAGAGTGTTTCTTGTTCGTGGGTTCCTCATATTGGGATTGCGCATCAGAAATTCTCTTTTGGAGTTCTTGGTGGAGTTCATCTAAGTCAATTATAAAATCTTTTGCATGCACTCACCGGCCTTCATCTACCTATGCCCCCTCGTCCCCCCAGCTACTGGGGAGAACCATCCATGTCTGACAATTACTCATAACTCGACGGACGAGGCAGAGAACCACCACTAGAGGCAGGGAAAAAATTTCCGGATGGGAAAACCATGAGGAAAATC
>MU134493.1:87976-121942 GCA_015039355.1 Ramaria rubella
CTCATGTGAGTTTCATGGTGATTTTCTCCACCCAGAAAATCATAGATTTCCTTGGAATTCCCCATATCAGGGAATCCCAGGAAAATCATACTTTTTCTGTTGATTTTGATGATGCAATTCCTAGGGATTTCTGAAGATTTGATGGGCTCAGAAAATCTTTGGAAAACTATCAGTCTGCCAAGAATTTGACTACTCAGAAAAACTTTGTCATACCCATGATTTTCCCATGTTTTTACTGAATGTTTTCCCAAGTAATTCCAAGAGATCTTCTGAAAGTTCCCCAGAGCCAGAAAATCCTTGGCAAATACTAGATTTTCCCTTAATTTTCCTGTTCAGAAAATCATTGGCAAACCCAACCATTTCTCACAATTTTCCTCATGGTTTTCCCATCTGGAAATTTTTTCCCTGCCTCTAGTGCACCCTGTTCGAAGGCATGTACAGACGTGTTGTTGACGGATGTCTCCACACCGACTGCTCCCCCACCTGCATCCACTATTGCAGCGGATGACAACGCTATGGAAATCGACCCAGCTGACTCCATCTACTACAACAAGACCATTGAAGTAGCCACGCAGTCATCTTTGACTGCGCCTGCATCAGTGTATGCTGATCCTCCATCAGCGTGAAGTTGCCCGAACCTCCTGAGGTTCAGTCTGTGGGGAGGATGTAAGAATGTATATTCTTTAGTAGCATATATGCTAACTAAAGTATCTAAGTCACCAGAGTGACTTAGGGGTTGTATTATATAAGCCGCACACTAGGGGCCCTTGTAGATAGTGGACAACTATACAGTTGTCCACAAGTAATTAGATAATCAGACACTCTTTACCTGTAACCACACAACTGCAGATACCAATACAATATGTCTGCCCTGTGTGAACAGTAAAACATCTTACAGCACAGGATGTCAAAAAGGACTCACACACAGTTTGTGATGCATTTCCCCCATATTTTGGACAAAATGACACAACCAGCTGGGACTCACTTGTGAGCAAACAGCCCCACAGGCTGCAACACGCTTGGCTGCTGCATTTTGTGTCCATGTCTGGAACTCATCCAGAGCATGCACAATGGGCACAGGACATCAAAAATGACTCACACATGGTTTGCAAGGTGTTTCCCACACATTTTGGACAAAATGACAAAAACAGCTGGGACTCACTTGTGACCGAGCAGCCCCACAGGCTGCAACATGCTTGGCTTGTGCATGTTGTGTACGTGTTCGGAACTCCTCCAGAGCACGCACAATGAGCACAGGATGTCAAAAATGAGTCACACACAGTTTGCAACATGTTTCCCACACATTGTGGACAAAATGACAAAACCAGCTTGGACTCACTTGGGACCCAGCAGCCCCCAGGCCGCAAGACACTTGGCTGCTGGATTTTGTGTATGTGTCCAGAACTCATCCAGAGCACACAAAATGGGCACAGGACGTCAAAAACAACTCAAATACGGTTTGTGACGCATTTCCTGCACATTGTGGACAAAATGACAAAATCAGCTGGGAATCACTTGTGAGCAGGTGGCCCCATAGGCTGCAACACGCTTGGCTGCTGCATTTTGTGTATATGTCTGGAACTGATCCTGAGCATGCAAAATGGGAATGGGACGCCAAAAACAACTCAAACACAGTTTGCAACGCGTTTCCCACACATTGTGGACAAAATGACAAAAACAGCTGGGACTCACTTGTGAGCCAGCAGCCCCACAGGCTGCACCATGCTTGGCTGCTGCATTTTGTCTCCGTGTCCAGAACTCCTCCAGAGTATGTGAAGTGGGCACAGGACGTCAATGTTAGAACCCAGATTCATTCCCAGCTTTTCCGCCTTTCTCCAACTGTGAAAATACTAAAGATAAATGATTTCAGTCTTCGTTCAGAAGCACTCTATAGCATAAGCAAAACTACCTAAAGATAAATGATCTGTACAAGAAAGAAAGTAAGCTATCATGAGGAATACAGTGTAAGGTGCATATACTCACTTCAGTCTTCGTTCAGCAATTGAATCCTAGCTACTTATATACTACTGTGGAACAAAAGGAAATGTTAGAACAAAAGAAATGAAGGCTCCCAGACCACACTTGTCCCACAAATCCACTTTGAGTGTGGATGAGGAAAGGTGGACCCACCATGATCCATAAACCTTCGACTGTAGATTGAATGATAAGTGTTGGATTGTGCATAAGGGAATAATAAAGGAAAAATGAATGATGAGAATGAGGAGATGTTTGGGCTGAAATATACTACATATATGCACCCTCTAGTGGTGCATATATGTACCTCAAATACCTGTCTTTAACACTCCTCCTCAGACCGAACTGTCTACTCCATTCCCAATAGCTTGACACATTGGTTGTGTTCAAAATGATTTAAAGCTTTAGTGAGGAAGTCTGCACCATTGTGAGTTCCAGGGATATGCGAAGAGCGAACCACTTTTGATTGGATAAGATCTCTAATGAAGTGCCAATGAATGTCAATGTGCTTCGACTTGCTGTGGAAGACTGGATTATCTGATAGAGAAACTGCGCCAGTATTGTCTGAGTAAATGTGGATAGGTTCGTTTGAGGGAAGATGGAGTTCTTCCCATAATTGTCTAATCCACACAGCTTCTTGACAGGCGAGTCCTAGAGCATAATATTTGGCTTCTGTGGTTGATAAAGCTACTGACGGTTGTTTCTTTGATTTCCATGAGATAGGTCCTCCAGTGAGCATGAATGTGTAGCCACTAGTTGATTTGCTATCACGTGGGTCTTTGGCATAATTGGCATCGCAGTATCCCCAAGGAGTAGAGTGGTCATTTGTTGCTCCTCCTGTCTCATAATTTTGTCTGTACACAATTCCTAGTTCTTTTTTTCCTTTAAGATATCGCAATACTCCCTTTCCAGTGTTCCAATCCCTCAACGTCAGGCTCTTGTTCGACTGTGAAAGAAATTGAGTGATATATGCAATATCAGGATGTGTGGACATGGCCACATAGGTTAATGAACCAGTGAGTGCTTGATACTCTCTTATGTTGTCGAACGGGGTTGTCTCAATCTCCCCCAGATGTGATCCTTTGTCTACAGAAGCGACGACCAAGTTGCATTCCCCCATGTTGAATCTCTGGAGTAACGAGTCGATGTATTCGGGTTGCGACAGTTTTAATGTCCCTAAGTGAGGATCTCTGTACACCAAGATGCCTAGCACTTTGAAATGTTTTGACGTATCCTTTTCTTTGATCTTGTAAAATGTCTGGATACCAGTCTTCAGATTTAATTCCTCCTCCTCACTTGAGCATATCCCTGTAGCATCGTCCACATGAGTGTCTATCATGGTGATGCCCATGGCAGTTCTCCTTAAGAAAACACCTGTGTCGCTTTCTAAAGGTGTGAAACCCAAGGATCCAAGTTTTTCTTCTAAATCTTCCCTCCAGACTCAGGCAGCTTCTGGCAGTCCATACAAGGCTTTGTTCAATTTCGCTGCCTTTCCTGGTATGTCACAACTGTCTGGGAATTTTATGTATAATTCATGATCCATTTTCCCGTGAAGGTAAGCTGAATCTACATCCCAGGCAAAGATTTGGAGGTTTTTGATGGTGGCCAAGGCAAGCAAAATTCTGAGGGAGGTGATGTGTGATACGGGAGCAAATGTATCACTTAATGAGAGGTTAGACTTTTTTTGATCTCCACAAACAACCCATCTTGATCTGAACTTTCTCTGTCCCATATCAAGGTCTTTGACGGTGTGTACCCACATCCCAGGTAAGATTTGAGTCCCTTGAGGTACGTTCTCCTTATTGACCTCGTCCCAGGTTTTCATTTCTTTGAGCTTTGTCAGTTCATAGTCCATCACCTCTCTCCAATGTCTCCCTTCTGGTGAGCTGACAGCATCTGAATATCCCCTTGGAATCTTTATGTCGAGTAAGTCATCTTTCATGTTCATGATGAGGACTCTGTTTCCACTGTCTTGGTCTTTTACCCTTTCAGATCTTCTCATCGGTTCTGTACCCCAAACTTCTGACCTTGTGTGTCATTGTCTTGTTTCATTTTCATTACTTTCTTGATTTTCTTCAGTATTGTTTTGTTGTACCTCAGCTTCTTTTTCTTCTTTTGCCGGGAATTCCAAGGATGAGTCCTTATTGACTTCTTCACTTCAGTGACTCTTTCCTTCCATAAAAACTATGTTCCTTGACCTTTGCTTTCTCCTGTCCTTATCGATGACGACATATATAGATTCCCCTTCAAAACCTAGTAATTGACACTCTTTTTCTTTGTCTTCTAGTTTCGTCTGGGTTTCATCTGGAATTTTTATGAAGCATTTTGAACCAAAGACTCTGAAGTCACCTATATGCAGGGCAGATCCATGAACCTTTTCATATGGTGTGATATTATTTGGGTGTATGCTTGATGGACATCTGTTGTGAATATAGACGTGAGTTAAAATCACTTCTCCCCACAAGTCTTTTCCAAGCTCTGAGTCTTTAAGCATGGTTCTTGTTCCTTCCACCAGTACTCGATTCCGTCTTTCCACACGTCCATTAAGCTCTGAATTGTAAGCCAGCAAGGTAATGATGGAGATACCACGATCTTGACAGTGAGTTTGTAGTTCGCCATTTATGAACTCCCTGCCATTGTCTGTTCTAAAGGTATGAACTCGCTTTTGGAATTTATTTTTGATCATTGTGTCCAGATTGATGATGATTTTGGCTGATTTGTCCTTGTGTTTTAGATTGAATGCAAATGCAAATCCTGAACAGTCGTCGTTAATTACAAGACAGAACTTTGCGTGAGACCATTTTGCTTTGGAGGTCATGGGGCCTATCAGGTTGATGTGCAAAGTTCCAAATAAACATGAGTCCCATTCACTTCTGTTCATGAATGGTTTCTCATCCATTTTCCTGAGGATGCAGTCTTCACAGATTCCTGTTAGATGAGGGTCTGTGATGTCCATCCCTTTAACAATGTTCGAGTTTACTAGTTTCTCTACCATAGAGTCCCCTAGGTGTCCTAGTCTTCGATGCCAAGTGTTGAGGTCTGTGGCCGAATTATCTCTCTTGACCGCTGCAGTGATTTTGTGTGAGGGATTATTAATTTTCATCTTTTACTTCATATAAATCTCGTCCTAGGCGTGCATCTGTGATCGTGACCTTGTCCTTCATTATGTATATGCGACCTCCAATGATTCGACACTCGAAGCCTTTTTGGTCCAGGATTTTTAGGGATAGAATGGGTCCATCTGCTTCAGATATGTGCATGACATTGGTCAGGCAAATTCGAGTAACCTTCCTGTTGTATTTGATGTCTGCCAGAATATCTCCTTAACCGACTGCCTCGACTTCATTCTTGCCGAAAGCTTTGATTACTGGATGTTTCTCAAATTTTTGGTAGGAAACAAAGTCTTCCTGGTTAGGACTAACGTGTACTGTTGCTGCAGAGTCAGCAACCCATAAATCCAGGCTGCCTTTTAGTCCACAGGCCCAAACGATTCTGGAATCTGTCATAGTTTTCACAATGTTCGGTGACCTTGAGTCTCATTTTCCTTTGAACCATTCCGGGTACTGTCCTTCTTGATCTCCACCTTTAGCCCAGCATCTAGACTTGGTGTGTCCAGATTTATTGCAGTTCTCGCATCTGAATGATGTTCTTCCCCCCATCTGAAATACTATGTTGGATTCCTTCCCAGTAGAGGTGAGTCCTTGTCTCCAGCTCCATTCTGTAGTGAGACGAGAAATGACAACTTTTGGATCTAGAGCTCCTCCTAGCAAACCTACAACCAGATCCCAGGAGGGAGATGGCATTGAGAGAGTAATAATACTGGCAAATTCAGAGTCTAAGATACTTAGACCAAGTCCTCCACAGACTTCCCTTAATTTCTGTAATTCCGATATGTGGCTAGGTAATGTTTCTGATCCCCCTTCGGTGTATCTTTTTGTGTGTAGTCGATTTTGTGCTAAATTCCGTGCGATAGGATCTGCTTGTGCATATCTGCTCAGTAGACCGTCCCATGCTGCTTTTGACGAAGAGCTGTCTAGGCCTGCTTGAACGTTAGGTGATATGTTCATGAGGATGGTTGATAAGGCTTGAGCATCGCATTTTATCCACTTGGCTAATTCAATGGCCTTGGATATGTCAGCTTTGGCCATTGTTCTGTCAATGTATGGCCATAGGTCTGTTTGTATCACTTAAGGGGTTATCCTCGTTTTCCAAAAATTCCAGTTGGAACCGTTCTCGTTTAAATGTTCCAACTCATTGTATCTGAGGATTTTGAAACTGGCTGTCATATTTTTCATTCGAGGTAGTTCTTGGTTATGTATTTGTTTAGTTAAGGCCGGTGCCCATAACTTGTGAAAATACTAAAGATAAATGATTTGTACAAGAAAGAAAGTAAGCTATCATGAGGAATACAGTTTAAGGTGCATATATTCACTTCAGTCTTCGTTCAGAAGCACTGAAGTGATACAACCGAATCCTAGCTACTTATATACTACTGTGGAACAAAAGGAAATGTTAGAACAAAAGAAATGAAGGCTCCCAGACCACACTTGTCCCACAAATCCACTTTGAGTGTGGATGAGGAAAGGTGGACCCACCATGATCCATAAACCTTCGACTGTAGATTGAATGATAAGTGTTGGATTGTGCATAAGGGAATAATAAAGGAAAAATGAATGATGAGAATGAGGAGATGTTTGGGCTGAAATATACTACATATATGCACCCTCTAGTGGTGCATATATGTACCTCAAGTACCTGTCTCTAACACCAACATATTCCGATTTGTAATTCCAATATGTTTTCCGATTTGCTCCACCTGGTCTACTTATCCCCGTTCCATCTATATTTAGTCATTTCTTATCAAGATCTACATCTTCAGTGTTATATCCATATTTACCCTACCTCTGATCCCGTATTTTCTCTGTTTCGGATTTCCGTACTTGGTATCTTTCCAACCCGGACCATATCTATTTGTTATACACGACTCCTGCATGTACTGTGTTCTCCAGTTCAAATATTGATCCACCTTGACTCAATATCTTCTCACCTCCATCTCTAAGTCTTACCTGATCTTCTGTTCTCTGACCTTTCCGACTTCTCCGATACTCCGATACTCAAAACTACCAGGACACGAAGGATCCAAGAGGGCGCAACCTATAAGTTGAAGCCGACGTCCATACATTTCCGATCCCAAACTCCAACATTCTGACAATCCTGACATCCCGACGAGAAGAAATCTAGTTCATAACAATATATTTGAACTAAAACTCTTGATCCATTCACCATGCCTTCTACCTGATCCCATACTATTACCGGAACCATGAAGCTTGGATCCGGGTTTCTGAAACCTTTTCTAGTGATGAAGCGAAAGTTACTTACACTATCTCTTTTCTAAAAGGGACAGCTTTAGATCTTTTTGAGCCTGAACTCTTAGACAATGATGCCTTTCAAGACCTGCCTTGGCTTACAAGCTATTGGGACTTCACAATCGTACAGGGTCAATTGAGGTGACGCCGCCCTTCATAGGAGTTTTTATACTAAACTTCCTGATCATATTAAAGATATTCTTGCAACCTGGGCCAAAGCCGACACGCTTCCGGAACTCCAACAGCTTGTGCAAACCATCGACAGCCATCATTGGGAATGATGAGGTGAAGTCAACTATGCCACCACTTCCAACAACAGCTACTCTGGTAATAGTGGCAAATCGGACAAGCAAGAATCCCAATCGAACCGGTCGCAGAAGAAGACGAACAACAACAACAATTCAGCTTCTTCTTCTTCCACCAAACCTCCGTCCTCTGCGTCGAATTCCCGCAAAACTCCGGACATTTCCAACATACTCAGGAAAGACAGGAAACTAACCCAGCAGGAAAGACAGTGACACATGGACCAAAATCTTTGTATGTTCTGTGGACAACCCGGACATATCGTGAAGGATTGCCCATGGTCAACCTCTCTTAATGCTCAGTCAACGGCCCGAGCGGCCTCCGCAATTCCGAGCAAACCCAAGTCCAAGGCCAAACCTGCAGCCATTACAGATTCGAAACAATAATAAGCCACTCTGAGACCTCTGCACAGACCCTGAGCTGCATTGATTCCATCTGTGCATTTTCCGAGGTTTGATTCAATGCTTCTGCTCTTTTCAAATCTGATTCTCTTACCATACCATTAACTTCCGACATTATTCTGAATACTAATATCCAAGCTCTTGTGGACTCCGGTTCCACTCATTGTTTTGTAGACTCATCATTCACTTCCAAACTTCCGCTGAAATTCTGCAATATCCTGTGGATTCCACTAAAGCTTTTTGACAGCACTTTTAACCTTGCAATCACACAGACTATCAATATGACAATCTGTTTTCCATCCAACAAAAACCAGGTTGTTGCTATGTATGTGACACCACTTGATTCTAGCTACTCTGTCATGCTAGGACACAACTGGCTCACCCACTACAATCCGTTGATTGACTGGGTATTAGGTAGTATATCGTTCTGCATTCCTCAGCAGCAAGAGTCAATTCTGAGGTCACTCTCAGTAAGATTCAATTCCGACATCACTCTCCACAAAATCTGCCTCTGCGGTCTCCAGAATTCCAAAATACGATCACGTGGACGCCCCTCTGACATCCAAGCAAGACTCACCTATCGACCTAGTCCCTGCTTCCACATTTGCTCGCCTTTGTAAACCGGACAACGAGGAGATCTTCCAGTTATGCGTATTTCCGAAAGGAAAATCCACCTCAGTCATTGACGCTTCCCCAAATCCCGATCCAACAGCCAATCTCAATGGTGTTCCACACTAGGGTGATCTCACAATTTGTTGCTTGAACAAATGGTCAAACAAACATGTGCAAAATAGCACTTTTGTCCAAGATTTGTAGCAAAGTCAAACCCTGAACAAATATGAAAATTGGTCCACATTTTGAACAACCAACAAATCTTGATGAAATTTGACCCTATATTTCATCAAGATTTGTTCAGACATTCGCTACAATTTTTCCGATGGCAAAATCTGCCAATCCTTTACTTTTTTTTGCTTAAAATCTATACAAGCATTAGAGTTTCATGTGAATCTCCACCCCAGAGAAAACAAAGGAATGCTTGTGTGAGGGAGAAATGATCCATGAAAATCCTATTTGTCTGTCCCTTTCTTTTGCCTTTGTTACCTGCCCATAGTTAAGTCCAGCCTTTGTACTTTGTAAGTCCAGCCTTTGCACTTCGCCTGTCCATCCTTAGCACTTTGTCTGTCCAGCTTTTGCACCTCGCCTGTTCAGCCTTTGCACTTCATCTGTCCAATCTTTGCATTTTGTAAGTCCAGCCTTTGTACTTTGTAAGCCCAGCCTTTGCACTTCACCTGTCCAGCCTTTGCACTTCATCTTTCCAGCCTTTGCATTTCATAAGTCCAACCTTTGTACCTCCACTTGTCTTCTGTTTGTTGTACATTTGAACGTAATGGACGCTGTCATTGCTTGTTGTTGCCTGCCCAAAATCCAGAGATAAGCTCCTGTACATAGACGCATAGGCCTTGGGCCCTCCCGCACATTCCAGATAGTGAGAATGCCGCCCCAGAGTGTTGGGCCTCATTTTTCCGACTTTGATCATAGTTTATGAATTGTAAGGTCCATAGTAGCTCTCGAAGGCCGTAAGGACAATTGGGACGCTACCCAACAGGTTGGTATGCACTCAGCCATGCCTTCCAAAGAAATGTCAGTGCCCACTGAATGTTCAATATTTGACATCGGACAACAGCTAAATATTCAACTAGATGGCATTTGACTTTCTCAAGGCCAAAGTGATCACTGTCGAGTTTGAATGCTTAGAGAGGTTGAAGCCATGGTTTGGGTCCACGGCAGTTCAGTGAGCCATTCAAGCTAAAGGACTGTCAGATGCAAAGAATATAAATATCACAATCACTCACATAATTCCAAATGACACCATGTTTAATGCTGCCTTGATTGGACACACTGGAGGCATGCCAAAATTTTCCAACCCAGAAAACCCTGAGGAAAACCATCGGAACTGAAAATCCAACTAGGAAAACCTAGGGAAATTTCATGATTTTCCAAAGATTTCCAGGCCTAGGAAAATCTGGGACCCACATGGGACTTGTTTTGTGAGCAGGCATGCAAAATCCATTGACATCTCGCATTTTCCCCATTGTCCTTGAGAATCTACCGAAATCCACCAAAATCTACTTTTCTCCTGCTTGGTGAGCCATGTCACCCCAGGTTGGGGGATCCATGTGGCACTTGTTTTGTCACCAGGCATGCAAAATCCATTGATATCTCGCATTTTCCTCATTATCCTTGAGAATCTACCGAAATCCACCCCAATCTACTTTTCTCCGCCTTTGTGAGCCACATCGCTCCAAACCCCAGGACTCACGTGGCACTTGTGTAGTCAGCAGGCATGCAAAATCTATATCTCCCCTTTTCCACCATGTGGCCTGATTCTGGTGTCCACCATCATCATTCCCACTTCTACTGGATTTTCAATGATTCTGCTGGATTGCCTGTCATCCTGGTGAATTCCCCTAGATGATCATATATTCTTGTGGATCCTGGTCCCTTGTCTATGATTCTGGTGCCTCCTGGTGATTTCTCCATGATTGCGGTTGATTCTGGTAGGTTCTTCCAGATTCCAGTAGAATCTCCATGATTCTGGTGGATTCTCATAGATTCTCGTGGATTCTGGCAGATTCTGGTATATTTTCATAGATTCTCGTGACAAGATTCTGGTTGATTCTATAGGGTTCTGGTGGAATCTCCATAATTTTCCAGGGTGGAAAACCAAGCATTTCCCAAAAATTTTCCCCAAGTTTTCCCCAAGTTTTCCCCAGGTTTCCTATCATCAGAATGCCATAGGAAAATTATAATCAAATCTAAGATTTCCCATGGGATTTTCCAGGTTATAATTCCCTGAGGAGACCATGAATTCCCCTACAGTGTACCTTCCATGTGAAATTTATATTCTCCCACAGTTTTCCATGGATGAACACTTTGGGAAAACTGTAGATATTCCTTCAATTTTTAGACTGATCTACACTATGATTTCCTAGGGTTTTCCCTCCCGAAAAATCCTTGGAAAAACATCAGATAATGATAGATATTCCCACTGACTGTCTTGCCAGAAAACACTGGAGAAACACTCTGTTTACCAATGATTTTCCTAGGCCTGGAAATCTTTGGAAAATCATGAAATTTCCCTAGGTTTTCCTAGTTGGATTTTCAGTTCCGATGGTTTTCCTCAGGGTTTTCTGGGTTGGAAAATTTTGGCATGCCTCCAGTGACACCTGTTTTGTGCTCTTCGCTTCCAATGTCCATAACCTCAATCTTGCGTTGGATATCTGCCAAATCCTCTGCCTCATGAGCCGCATTGTCATCTAGATCGCTCAGGCACTCGTCACTTCCAGAACCAATCATTTGGTTCACACTGGAACCATGGTGTAAATTGCTAAAATGGCTTGCTGTTTGCTCATAGAATCACGAACTGCAGTGGATATCGTAGAGGACATTTCAGAGATAGACATGTGTTTAGTGAATATAGTGGCAGCCGTTGGAGCAGGTACAGCTGCAGAAGGCCTGAAGGCAGGGGAAGATGATGGTCAGATGTATAATGTGATGTGTATGTGACATGTGACAGGACAGACTAGTATAGGCTGGCCTGGTCCAAGTACCCCTCCTGAAAAATCATGTGCATCCTAGTGCATGTCAACAAAGAGAGAGAAAACGAGAAGCAAGAAGAAAGACAGTGAAGGGAAAGGATGATGGATAGGAAAGACATCTATGGATGCAGAACAGTGATGATGATGGGAATGAGTGAGGGTGAAAGTGCATAGCCAGGACAGGAGTCCTCAAGAAGATGTGGGAGTGGGTGAAGATGAAGGAGATGGTCTGGAGAAATGTGGTGGTCCTCCCCCTTGAAATGCGCAAGTCGGGCACAAAGGAGATGCCGTCCTGGAAGGTTTGTTGACAAAGAGTCGGATAGCCTTTAATAAAGCCTGCATGATGTCAACAAGGGTGGCAATGAGCATTTTGGTGGGCATATTTGTGTCAAAGGTGGCCGTTTGGCCATTTGTCGTTCGATGAAGGCAGCAGGCAGCGTTACATGCATTTTGTGAAGCATGAGGCTGTGGGGATGTGTGTGGGTTGGAGGGCATGGCGGGGGAATGTATATGGTGTTCGTGAGGTGGGGAGTGTCGGTGAGGGTCACATGGTGATGTGCGTACCGGCAATGAGGCAGTGATAGGGCTGTCACTTCCGTCGTGATTTTCGCACTTTCACAAGCTCCCTCTCCTACTCCTCCCCTCTCTACTCTTACTCCCCCCTTCTGTCCGCTTTCCCTTCCTCCAGCTCGGCGTCAACATGCAGGAATCCTCGTGTGCAGGTTGTGGCTGGCATGGGTGGCAAGAGTGGGGTGGTGAGCGCAAGCATGGGGGTGAGGGCGTGGTGGCACAGGTCACTGGGCGTGGCCTGGGCCGATGTGGTACCTGTGCGCCCTGTTTGGTATGCGGGTGTGGGTTTGGTGTTTCACGAGACGGTGATGCGGGGGTGATGGTGTGTGCGTGTGTGTGGGCTGTACAGTGGTTGTCGGCACCGCTTGGGGCATGGGGGCACATAGGAGTGCAGGGGCGACGGCATGTGGGGGCGTGGGTTGTCAAGGTGAGGCGGGATTTTGGGGGATGGCAGCGCAGCGGTGGTGGCGGCTGCCTGTGCGCGGTGGTAGGGTCCCTTGGGGGTCCACTGGGCCTGCCTGTGCAACGTGGTGTTGGGGCCCACGTGGCCATAGGTGGGGCAGGGTGTCGTGCAAGTATGATGTGGGGGCGGCAGCATTGCATGGGCACGGACGCGTATGGGGGCTGTGCGGTGGCAGACATGTGCTGGAGTCCCACAACATCCAGGGATGTTGCATAGAATGTGGGTATGGGTTCGAGTTCTGGCATGGTGGTGTGAGTCCACGGGGGGGACATACAGACGTGAACGCATGTGTGGGCTGTTGCGTCGTGTGTGGGGTTGGGCAGTAGGGCACCGCTGGGGTCCATTGGTGGTGCTGCTGGTGCAGCAACCTCTCTTGCGGTCGTGTGTAGTTGGAACGGGGTGGGGCGGTGTTGTGCGTGGTGTGGGTGGTGGCATGAAGCGGGGCGCCGTCATGTGTCATCATCGCGGTGAAAATGGCGGTGTCGTGTTGTGGCTGTCGTTGGTGAGCGAGGGCGATGGGGCTTTGGCGTGGATGTAGGTGGCAGTGTCGACACAGCCCGATGTGACGTGTGATGCATTGTTGTTGATGGTGCATAGCCCATTGCCGTGGAGGTGGTGCCAGTCGTTCTCCCAGTCGGCTGCTTTGTCTGGGTCATCAACTGCCCACTCGTAATACAGTTCATCGTCGAGACCGAGTATAAGGGCAACCTCCAGGGGAAGTGGAATATCATACTGAACACTGGCAGATGGGAATCCGAAGAGAAAAGCCTAAGGTTCCCACTGCCAAGATAACCTAAAGGAGTACTCAAATAAGCGCCGGGACGTACTGTGATTACGTAACAGGGTTGGAATCCAATCCCGTTACATAACCAGGCGCTTATGCGAAGGAAAATGAAGAACGAATGCACTGTGTTTATGTAATGGGGTGGGAATCCAATCCCGTTATGTAACACAAGTGCTTATGTGAGTGAGAATGGATGCCAAGTTACATAATGGGATTGGAATCCAATCCCGTTATGTAACCGGGCGCTTAAGTAAGCGAACTTGAACGAAAAGATAGGGGCAAGGGAGATAATGGGGGGAAGGGAGAAGTGGGGAAGAATAGATAGGAAGAAGAGATAATAGAGAAGTGTAGAACCACATGAACTGGGGTTCCCCTTACATCACCCCCCTTCTAGAGTGTGACATCCCAACACACTGAGACCTACTGGAGGGACAGGTGTTTTTTGACGGAAGGTGTCGAAATCAGCAGCACGAATGCGACGAGGGGCACCAGCATGGAGGAGGTGGAAGTCGGCAATGAGGTCTGGGGCTGCTAAATCTGTCTCAGGAATCCACTCATCATGCTCATACCCATAACCCTTCCGCCTGACCTTGTATTGGTGTTTCCCATGGTGGAATTGACTGTCCAAAACATGTTCAACCTCATAATGCTCGTCTTCCCCTACAAGGACTGGGGGAGGTGGGGGTTGAGCTTTCCGACCTGGGATGGGGTCTGGAGGGGCTGGGAGGAGCTTCACCACAGGGAAGACAGGGTGGAGGTGACTCATCGACTTGGGGGAGTTGAAGATGGTAAGCATTGGAGCCGACCTTGTGTTCCACAAGGAATGGGCCTAGGTTCCAATGTGACAATTGCTTAGAGGGGAGAGTGGTGCTAATGTCACTTGCATCTAGGAAGACTTTGTCACCAGGAACAAAGGTAGGGGCTGGCTCACAACGATAATTATAGTATCGAGCCATATCCTCTTTTGCCTTTACAAGGGCAGCTTGGGCTTCAGACAGGGAGTGAGCCATTCATTGTTTGAACTCATTCACAGCTTCTCTTATAGATGGCTGCTGGTGAGGTTCGAATCCCATGTGTGGGTGACAGACAACCAGAGTCAAGCATGAAGGGAGTCTCTTTTGTGGATGAGTGGACATGGTTGTTGTACTGGAACTCTGCAAGGGGTAGGAGGTCATCCCAGTCGTCCTGTCACTCGTTCACAAATAGGCGGAGGTATTGCTCCAGCTCTTGGTTGATATGTTCTGTCTGTCCATCGGTCGGTGGGTGGTATGCAGTGGAGGCAGCCACCTCAATACCCAGAAGTCTGTATAGCTCATGAGTGAACTCACTGACAAACTGTATACCTCGGTCTGAAACCACGTGGAGGGGTAGGCCATGGTGTCTCCAAACATGATCCCTAAAGAGACGAGAGGCTCCCAATGCTGTAATTGTGGTCAAGGTGGGGATGAAGTGAGAATTTTTGGATAAGGAATCCACAACAACCATCACAGCATCGTACCCATGCGACTCAGGGAGTTCAACAATGAAGTCGACACTGACTGTCTCCCAATGCTACTCAGGAACATTCAGAGGGTGTAGTTATCTGACAGGAAATCGATGCCAAGCCTTGGTGCGCAGACATAGGTCACATGCCTTTGTGTAGCTACCAATGTAGCGAGACATGTGGGGGCCACCAATAGTTCTGAAAGACAATTTTCAAGGTCTTCCAACGTCCAGCATGGCCAGCAATACGAGTGTCATGATGTTGGGAGACAATTCGACATCGTAAGTCGTGCTGATCAGGGACATATATCTTTCTACAGAACAGAAGTGTACCATCCCTCTCACTCCACTCTGATGACTTCACAGACTTCCCAGTAGTCTTGCAAAGTTCCTTAGCAGCACGTGCAACCAACTCCTCTAGCTCTCCCTCCTTGGTGCCATTACAAATGTCCCTCAGGATGTCACATTCTTCACCTGTAAACTCCAGTCCTTCCAGTGCACAGATGACAAAGAGTTCTGGTTGGAGAAGTACCAATTTATCATTGTCATTCGAGCCAGTGCCATGATTGGGTCGGTGTGAGAGTGCATCTGACTTCCCCATTGTCTTGCCAGGATGATGGTACAGGTTGAAGTTGAACCGAGACAGATAAAGAGACCAGTGGGCTTGGCGATGGTTGAGCTTTTTAGCCATGTGGAAATATTCGAGATTTTTGTGGTCTGTCCAGATCTCAACATGATGTCTTGCCCCCTCAAGGAAGTGTCACCATTCTTCAAGGGCATGCATGATGGTGAGCATTTCCTTGTCATGGATCTCATAGTTGTGCTCAACCAGACTGAGACTCTTAGAGAAGAAGGCTATGGGGTGCCATTTGTGATTGACCTTGGACTGTTGGGAAAGAATAGCACTGGTTGCAAAATCAGAGCTATCTGCTTCAACATGATATGGGAGGTTGTCATCTGGGAATGCAAGGTTGGGTGCAGATGTTACCAATCTCTTTATAGTGTCAAAGGCAGCCTGCTGTGAGGGTCCCCATGTCCAAGGAGTGTCTTTGCGAAGCAGGTTGAACATTGGACGTGCATGGTGTGAGAACTTCTCAATAAATCGATGATAGAAGTTGGCAAAACCAAGGAATGACTGCACCTCCTTCTTATTGTTAGGTGTTGGCCATTCAGCAACACCAGCAACCTTGACAGGATCCATTTCAGCTTTCCCATGAGAGATGATGAGACCTAGGTATTCAATCTTGGTCTTGTCAAATTTGCACTTGTCAGGATGCAAATAAAGCTTGTGTTCTCTGAGATGCTGTACCACTTTCCATACAACTTTATGGTGACTTTCTAGATCTTCTGAAAAGATCAGAATGTCATCCAGATAAATGCACACGACACCTTCAGCAATGAGGTCATGGAAGATGACATTCATCATAGTCTGGAAAGTGGCAGGGTTGTTAGTGAGGCCAAAGAACATCACTAGAGGTTCAAACAGTCCCCAATTTGTCCTGAATGCCGCTTTCCACTCGTCACCCTCTTTGATTCTGACATTGTTAAAGCCCCAACAAACATCAAGCTTAGTGAAGTAGTGGGCCCCTCATAGGCTATTGACAAGGTCTGAAATCAAAGGAAGAGGGTAGCAATTCTTGATTGTCATTGCATTCAGCACTCGATGGTCTTGGATGAACCATAGGGCACCATCTTTCTTTTTGACAAAGAACACTGGTGAGGCCATTGGTGACTTTGACGGTCAGATGTGTCCTGTGCTCAAACTCTCTTCAAGGAATTTGTCCAATTCAGCCTGTTCTCCTGGAGAGAGGGGGTATACCTTGGGTGAGGCTCTGGGGTTGGCTCCAGGTTCTAACTCAATGGCATGATCCCATGGTTTGCATTCTGGAAGCTTGTCAAATGACTCCTTTGCAAAGACATCCTCATAATCAGACAGGCAGTCTGGAAGAGTGTCTGAAGGTTGGGAGTTGCGCCAGGCTGCTTCTGCAAGGCGTTGGGATGTTGTTGAAGAAGCATGAATGAACTCAGCTTGGGGAGGGAGCATCGTGACTAGAATGTGGTCACCCTCTTCTATGGCCTCATCAGATGTGCCTTCAGCCATTTCAGAATCCCCCATACTGTTGACTCAGGAGGAGTTCTTCTTGGGCTGTTGATCCATCTGAATCATGCATGAGAATAGGGCAAGGACCAATATGGCAGGTGCGCAGTCATAGGGCCTTCTGATGTTCTTCCTTGATGATGTTGCAACATGTATGGCACTGGGGAGGACACCAAGTCATCCGTACTTCTTGGGACTTCCAGTCAACTTCTGGGTTGTGGTCCCGGAGCCAGGTGTAGCCAAGGATCATACATTGATGCCCTACTGGTGTAACAGCGAACACAGCTCTCTCAGAATGGTCTTTGTACTGCAGAATTAGATCTAGATCAACGACTTCAGTGATAGATCCAGATTCATTGGGTGAGTCATCAACATTGTACACAGGAATAGGATGAGAGAGTGGTCGTGCAGTGAAGCGGTTTTCCTTAACAAATCCCGAGTTGATAAACAAGCCAGTGGCACCAGAGTCAAGTAGAGCGCGAACCGACTTGATCTCTGCTGTGTCTGTGGTTTGAACCTCAACTGGGAGAGAGAGGGAGTTTGGGCCTGGGGTGGGAGCAACAACATACTATGCAGGAAGGTTTTGTTCCCATTTTTTCACAGAAGCGAGTAAGAGGTCGGAAAGGAGTTAAGGGTTGTGTTTCTAGCATTTCAGTCTCCGTAGCTGAGGAATCAGGTTCTGAATCTGTATATTCATCATTTACCTAATTATACAGCAGTGGAGCGAAATGATTGGAAATTGGCAGCAGGGGCACACTATTCACCTGCTGCACAACACAAAATCCTCTTCTTCTTCCTGAGGCTCTGGACCATCCTCCTTGATAGGGCTTGCAGCTTTATGATCAGCAGATGACACCAAGTGGACAATCCATTCCTCTTTCTCTTCTGCAGTCATGGTACGAACATCAAAGGCTTGAGGACATTCTCTAGAGACGTGGCCTGATTTTCCACACCTATGGCAGACAAGAGAACCAGATTGACGACGACAAGTGGCATCTACCTCCATTGCTACTGGCTGAACAGCTGTGGTGACAGCAGGTGGGGCTAGCTGAAGTTGTGGTGCCGAGTCTGATTGATGAGGTGGGTGTGGGTTTCTGTGGTTAAGACCAGTAGAGACGATGGTGGGGTTGGCTGAAGTGTTTGGTGTACCATGGGAAGCACTTTAAAATGCTTCATTGGCAGCATGTGCCTGTGAAATTGTCCTAGCCACTGAAAACCATTCAGAAAGGTCATCATCTGAGGGGCATCCTTCAACCATATTTGCAATCTGACTCTGGACAGAGGGGTCTAGACCGTGACAAAATTTCATGACACTGGGGGCATGAGCAGATTTTTAGTGTAAAAAATGTGATAAAAATGCTTTTTCCTTACAGGTTATTCATTCACTGTTCTGGTTGAAAAATCTCCCAAAAATGCTGCTTTTTTATCAAGTTTTCGGACCTGAAAATCTGGTACATATTTCACAATTATAGGCATGGGAAATGGATGTAAAATGTGAGAAATAATGAATTTACTTGTTGATTTCATGCCACAAAAATGTAAGGACAATCTTGGTTTTCATTGACATTTTCAACAGAAAAGAACCAAAATTTATCCAAGATTTCATAGTAGAAAAAAGGTGAGAAAATTAGTAAAAATATATGAGATTTTCATGAGATTTTTCAAAACTATTAGCCAATGAATAATCCAACATTTTTCTTTAGTTTTTTGCTAGGAAAAACCTGATGGATAAATGTTTATCCCTTGGATAATCATTCACCCATAGGCAATATATAACAAGTTTTCTGAACCGAAAAGGTCATGAAAAAGTCAATGGATAAGAGTTTATCCCTTGGATAATCATTCACCCATAGGCAATATATAACAAGTTTTCTGAACCGAAAAGGTCATGAAAAAGTTAATGGATAAGAGTTTATCCCTTGGATAATCATTCTTCCATATGGGGTAAATGTTCTGCCTATGGCAGAATGATTATCCAAGGGATAAACTCTTATCCATGGACTTTTTCATTGCCTTTTCAGTTCAGAAAACTTGTTATATATTGCCTATGGGTGAATGATTATCCAAGGGATAAACTCTTATCCATTGACTTTTTCATGACCTTTTCGGTTCAGAAAACTTGTTATATATTGCCTATGGGTGAATGATTATCCAAGGGATAAACTCTTATCCATTGACTTTTTCATGACCTTTTCGGTTCAGAAAAACTTGTTATATATTGCCTATGGGTGAATGATTATCCAAGGGATAAACTCTTATCCATTGACTTTTTCATTGCCTTTTCGGTTCAGAAAACTTGTTATATATTGCCTATGGGTGAATGATTATCCAAGGGATAAACATTTATCCATCAGGTTTTTCCTAGCAAAAAACTAAAGAAAAATGTTGGATTATCCATTGGCTAATAGTTTTGAAAAATCTCATGAAAATCTCATATATTTTACTAATTTTCTCACCTTTTTTCTACTATGAAATCTTGGATAAATTTTGGTTCTTTTCTGTTGAAAATGTCAATGAAAACCAAGATTGTCCTTACATTTTTGTGGCATGAAATCAACAAGTAAATTCATTATTTCTCACATTTTACATCCATTTCCCATGCCTATAATTGTGAAATATGTACCAGATTTTCAGGTCCGAAAACTTGATAAAAAAGCAGCATTTTTGGGAGATTTTTCAACCAGAACAGTGAATGAATAATCTGTAAGGAAAAAGCATTTTTATCACATTTTTTACACTAAAAATCTGCTCATGCCCCCAGTGTGACCAGGGAGGCTTGTTCCATATACCCAGACTTCTCGACCAGTTCCTTGAATTTGTCGATGTTATCATCAACCGTGCGAATTTTGATAATATTGATGAGACTCAAGCTTGGTCCTGGCAGTAGTCTCTTCATGAGGAAGGAAGAATGTTGATTTGAATGCTTTTTCAAAAGAAGCCCAAGAAGGATGAGTAGGCCTGCCAGTTTTGGTTTCCATCTCAAAGATACATGTGGCAAATGAAGAGGCACGACCAGATTTCATGAATGACTGGGCCCAGAGGACCTTGGCATGATTGTTGGCAAATTGGGTCAGGCATAGGGCAAGGTAGAGCTTGCACGAGTTCAGGAAGGCTTGTCCTTTCTCTGTCACCACTGAAGTCAGCTGGAGTGGCAGGTGTTGCATGTTTGTGAGTGGTGGGAGGGGAGAGTGACGTGGTCATGAGGTTGGCAACATCATGGTTCAAGGTGTGTACTTGGACATCTGTTTGCCAGTGTTGTTGTGATAACAATTCCTTCTCCTCTCTTTCAACACGTAGGGCAGTCTCTAGGACAGCAACACGTTCGTGAAGCTCATTGTAAGCTGCTTGGAAATCGAAGGAAATAGGATGGGTGTAGACATAGTGGAGATAGATGGAATACAGGGTGCTATGTAGAGAGTGTACCAGAGGGGTTCTGAACTGCTATGCACCTGAAGAAGTCGATTCAGAGACAATAGCAACAGCAGCTGGTCCAGTAAGTTGTCAGGCTTTTCTACTATAAGGGCAACCTCCAGGGGAAGTGGAATATCACACTGAACACTGGCAGATGGGAATCTGAAGATATATAAGCTCACAGAAGACTACATACAAGGATAACTACCTAAAGGAGTACTCAAATAAGCGCCGGCACGTACTGTGATTATGTAACAGGGTTGGAATCCAATCCCGCTACGTAACCAGGTGCTTATGCGAAAGAAAATGAAGAACGAATGCACTGTGTTTATGTAATGGGGTGGGAATCCAATCCCGTTATGTAACACAAGTGCTTATGTGAGTGAGAATGGATGCCAAGTTACATAATGGGATTGGAATCCAATCCCGTTACGTAACCGGGCGCTTAATTAAGCGAACTTGAACGAAAAGATAGGGGCAAGGGAGATAATGGGGGGAAGGGAGAAGTGGGGAAGAATAGATAGGAAGAAGAGATAATAGAGAAGTGTAGAACCACATGAAATGGGGTTCCCTTTACACCGAGGTTGTGCCACCACGTGTCAGGGAGGGCGGCAGCCTCATTTGTTTGACCGTGGCTCAGCAACCACTGCTCCTGTTGGTGCTCATTACTGCCGTTGTCGTGATTGAGGGTGTCAGTCCATGGGGTCACAGTGTGGTACTCGGTGTGTTTGCCATTGTAGTTGTCATAGTGTACATTCTCGGCATCCCACCGGTTGGGGCTTCCTCAGCATATTTGCTGGCCTCCTGGTACTTGGCATCAAAGCTGGTTGAGAACTCAGTGTGCTCTCTGTCTTGATCCTCGACTTGAAAGTCGGTCGACTCTGCATAGCCTGCAGAAACATAGGTCTCGTCCATGGATTGCAGGACAGTCGGGATGGTGTCCCAGTTCATGGTCGGGCTGTAAAAAGCTTCATCAGGCGCGTGAAAATTGTCATAGGGTTCCGCACAGCGATCAAAGCCAGGGTCGCACTCATATGGGTGGATGTCATCATCTGACATGTCAGGAGCAAAGGGGAAGAGAATCCCTCGGTGTCAGCACTTGGAGCAGGTACAGCTGCAGAAGGCTTGAAGGCAGGGGAAGATGATGGTCAGATGTATGATGTGATGTGTGTGTTACATGTGACAGGACAGACTAGTATAGGCTGGCCTGGTCCACCGTATGAAGGCAGACCGAAGGATCTACAGAGGACAAATCATCATCATTATGGAGCACTTGGAATTAAGCCAGTGTACCCAGCTTATCAGCAAACTCTCCGTTCACAAGACTGACCAGGGTGTCGGCTTCCTCGTCTAGTGGAGATATGCAGACGGATATGTGTCACTGAGTGGAGGTTGGGTTAAGTTGAAGTGTGTGGAAGAGAAAATGGAAGCAAACATGCTGTCATCACAGGCCATGGATAATGTATAGAAGATAAATCTGATCATGAGCGGCGCAGTGGGATAGATGGTGAAAGGGTAGTGTTGGAGAGTGTGGCGACAGTGTTGAGAGAATGGGATGACTTACCAATAATTGTAGGCTCAAGACTTGATTTCTGTGTGCTCAATCCAGGGAACGGAAGTACCGACCCACAGACGTGCACGTGAACTGGAACCATAGGTGTAGAGGCAAGTTCAAGCTCGAAAAAGCAACAAAAATACTCACAAGGAACACTTGCAGTTCACCTCCGGTCCAGCCTACTACCTTTTGGTCTCGATTATGGAAACATGGCCTGCGTAAGCATGATGCTAGAAAATGCAGGACAAATGGTCAGCATCAGTTGTTCTGGATTGAGAGAACAAGACTTACTAGAATCTCAACCTGGACTGGTATTCGAGAAAGTGAGATCAGTCGCAGTCATGCGCTCAAGTGACGTGATCTCAGCCATTGTATGTATTGTTTGGTTGATATCAGTTGGGAGCAGAGAGAGACCAGCTTGGTGGGAGTAATGAATGGCTAAGGCAGGTTCGACATCAGCGAGATAGAAGTTGGCATGAATGCAAGGGGTCTCATTGATGAACAGAACCGATGACCTGATCAGTGTTATAGGGCTTTTGATATCAGCTCCAGTCAATGACAAAGGGTACGTGTATGTCACATTATTGTCACATTACTCCACCACCTTTCTTTGATGATTCCACTCCACACATGAGAATGTGGCATGAAATGTAGATGTTCAATCTCTTTACTCTTATTTTCCCCAACTTAAAACCACTTATAACATGCCAGAGGCCATTCCACCCTCCAGTGCAGAGGGTAGTACACAAAGAGAGAGGTCAATTCCATGGCTAGACACAGTATTCTGACCTCACATGGCATCACAAAATGGACTTCCACGTGGATTGCACGTGTCAGTTCCCCCCAGAGGTCATTCCATGGCTGGAGGAAGTGTTCTGACCTTACATGGCATCACAAAATGCACTTCCCTGTGGATTGCACGTCTTGGTCTGCTCCAGAGGTCAATTCCTTGGCCAGATGCAGTATACTGACCTCACATGCCATCACAAAATGGATTTCCATGTGGATTGCACATATTGGTCTGCTTCAGAGGACAATTCCTTGGCTAGCCGCAGTATTCCAACCTCACATGGAATCACAACATGCACTTCCATGTGGATTGCACATATCAGTCTGCTCCAGAGGTCAATTCCATGCTAGATGCAGTATTCCGACATCACATGGCATCACAAAATGCACTTCCGTGTGGATTGGCCATGTTGATCTCCTCCAGAGGTCAATTCCATGGCTGGAGGCAGTATTCTGACCTCACATGGCATCACAAAATGCACTTCCATGTGGATTGCGTGTGTCAGTCTGCTCCAGAGGTCAATTCCATGGCTGGAGGCAGTATTCCGACCTCACATGGGATCACAAAATGCACTTCTGTGTGGATTGCACGTGTCGGTCTGCTCCAGAGGTCAATTCCTTGGCTAGAAGCAGTATTCCGACCTCACATGGGATCACAAAATGTATGTTCCTGTGGATTGCACGTGTTGTTCTGCTCCAGAGGTGAATTCCATGGCTGGGAGAAGGATTCTGACCTAACCATGGGATTCATCTCTGGAGCAGAATGACATGTGCAACCCACATGGAAGTGCATGTGAGGCTGGGATACTGTGACTAGCCAAGGAATTGACCTCTGGAGCAGACGGACATGGCCAGTCCACACAGAAGTGCATTTGGTGATCCCATGTGATGTTGCAATACTTCCTTCAGCCATGGCATTGACCTCCACTGGAGGCATGGCAGAATTTTCCCCATGGGAAAATTCACTGGAAAATTCACGGAAGTGGTTGTATTTTCCAGATGTAATCCAGTTAGGAAAATCAGGTGAATAAAACAATAATTGCTTAAGATTTTCCAATGCTGGAACCCATTGGGATAATCCACCTGGAAAATTTTGGGGCTACACATATGCAAACAATTGGTTTGGCTAGGATTTTCAACTTGGTTGAATTCAAGGAAAATATATGATTTTCCTATGATTATAGACACCAAGATAACTATGAGAAGTTGTTAGGATAACCATCAGGAAAATTGGAGGAATAATCAATATTTTCTGGGGATTACTTTGAACTGGAAATGGCTCAGGAAAATTTTCATTCTCCAAGGTGGGAAGACCTGATGACAAATCCTGGGAAAATATATCAAGTGCTGAAGCATTTCCCAAATAGGAAACTGAGCAAAAAATTTATTGTCTTACTAACATGATCCGATCTGGAAAATGATAGTATGATGATAAGAGGTTTTCCTAGGGTTTTCCAATGGTGGAAAACCCTCAGAAGAATGGATTTGTGAAGATTCACAGAGATTACTGTAGATTCTGTGAGATTCTAATAAATTCTAATAGATTCCAATAGATTCTAAGAGATTCTGTGAGATTCTGATAGACTCTAATAGATTCTAAAGTTCCAATGGATTCCAATAGATTCTGTGAGATTCTAATAGATTCTGATAGATTCTGATAGATTCTAATAGATTCCAATAGATTCTGATAGATTCCCACAGATTCTGATAGATTCTATAGGATGCTAATGGATTCTAATGGATTCTGTTAAATTCTGGTAGAGTATAAGAGGTCCTGTCAGATCCTGTGAGATTCAGATGAATTTTAATGGATTCTAATGGGTTCTAATAAATTCTGCAAGATTATAAGAGATTCTAATACATTCTGTTGGATGCTAATCTGTGGGATTCTGTTGGATTCTGTGAGATGCTGATATTGTCAAGAGGATTCACTTAGAGGCTTGAAAATTCTGATATATTTACCAGAATGCTGAGAGATTGAATGAGATTCAGATGGATTCAACAAGCACAAGCCCTGACTTGGACAAAGGAAAACCAGAAAAAGGGAGGTACCAGTACAACAGAACATCACATGTTGTGATCTGGCCCTGAGGGATGCGTGGGACACTTGTGGCTCCCAGAAACTGTGGCAAAAGCAAAGATACCTGTAGGACAAGGGGGGTCCAAGAACCAAGGGATCCTCCATTTTGTGATCTGGCCCTGAGATAGGATTGATGGATGTGGAGCTCCCAAAAGCTGTGGAGTGGAGGCACAGGAGTGTGGAACAAAGAAGCCAGGGAACCAAAAAGAGCTGCCATTTGATGATTGGAGGGGGAATAAAAGCATGGAGCAATGGCAGCGCTACAAAGGTATCAGGTGGACAGAGTGACACTGTGAAGAAAGGAGGCACTGGAGGAAAAGGAGTGTCAATTGTGCAACCTGGGCGAGAGATATGTGGGGGCACTTGCAGCTCCCAGAGGCTGTGATGTGGGAAAAGGAAGATTTTGGACAAAGGAGCCACTGGAACAAAGGAAGGGGCCATTTTGCAAGTGGGACACAAGATATGCATGAGGCTCTCACAGTTCCCATGTGCCCTGAGACCGATGAAGGAACTGGTTGGACAACGGAGCCACCCAAAAAAAGGGGGGGGGCATTTTGGGATCGAGACACAAGATATGATGCAGCTCTGGTGTGCCCTGAGGTGCCCAAAGCTGCATTGTGCACAATGGAGCCACCAGAACAAAGGAGTGGGCCATTGGGTGATTGAAACACGAGGTATGCATGGGGCACCTGCAGCTCCTGTGTGCCCTGATACAGACAAAGAAACATTGGGAACAAAGGAGCCAATGGAACAAAGGAAGGGGCCATTTTGTGATGAAGACACAAGATATGCATGAAGCAACTGCAGCTCCCCTGTGCCCTGGGCTGCACAAAGCCACATTTTGAACAAAGGAGCGACTGGAACAAAGGAACCCTCCGTCTTGTTCTTCAGCCTTGGTATATGTATAAGGTACCAGAAGCTTCCACTCATTCTCTCAGCTTTCACATGCCCTTTCATCGACCAACGCATGCAATCCACCACAACACCACAACCACAACAATGGATCCCTCCAATTTGAGATCTGGCCCTGACATATGCCTGGACTACTTGCAGCTCCCAGTCCTAATCCACCATCATCCCCTGTCTCCAATCCACGAAATTGTCCAACTTTGACCCCTATTGAAAGAATATGAGGATTGGTACAGAATCTCAGTGAATACCAGTCAATATATATCAATCTTGGTCACTCTATCAGAATCTTGGTGAAGCTATCAGAATCCAGTCCAAGATATGGAAAATCCTTGGTAAATGCAGTGTTTCTCATGTGTTTTCCAGCAAGGAAGTCAGTGGGAATATCTATCATTATCCTTTGCTTTCACAAATGTTTTCCAAGAGGGAAACCCCTGGGAAATTGTGATGTAAATCATGGATAAAATCAAAGAAATATATATATATTCCCCAGAGTTTTCATGCATGGAAAACCATAGGAGAATATAGAATTTCCAGGCAAGGGAAACTGTGGGAGAATGCATGGTCTCCCCAGGAAATTACAATCTGCAGAATTCATTTGGAAATCTTGAATTCTGATTCCCTGAGTTTACAAAGGAGAGAATCAGTTTTTACCCTTGGTGTTTTTGGGTCCCAAATAATCACGCACTGTTTTCCCACAATAATCTGGGATTTGCATTTTTGTCCACAGATTACATAAGAAAACTGTGCAAGCGGATAACAAAACATGTCTCCTTTTGGGTTTTCCAAAAGTTTTGGGGTCCTGGTGGGGTCACTGGGGGAACAACCCAATGTCTGGGCCTCCATTCTGGTCAGTTCTCAATGAGCCCCAGCTGGCCAGCTTCGGTTAACTCTGGGCACACATACAGATCCCTTCTTCAGCTTCCTAGGCCATTCATTCCATTTTGGCCTCAATTTTTTTTGTTTGTCTCCAGATTCTCATATATCCAGCCCAGGATTATAGTCATGTGACTGCAAAGCTGTCCACAACTCGACGGTCTTGCATATATACGTGCCACATTGTATTCCTGCTCCATGTTACTTTTTTTTGTTATTGAAAAAGAATTCCATTTCAGAGTGATAAAAATGCATTGATACAAGTAATTGCTTCACTAGACATTGAACTAATGCATATACATCCTTCACATGTGGATAAACTCTGCCAACTTCAATGTTAGAGTCAAAATTTTGGCAATAAGGTGTACAATTACATGTGATACTGTGTGTGATGCCTGATGTGCAACATATCTCCACAGTTTCTTGGCTTTAGGGTGGTACCTGAAACATAAGGGTCAGAGCTGACCCCTCACATGCTGTCCAGTGAAGAGTGATTGCATTTCTCAAATGTATCATACAATTGTGTATTTCCAAGGACTCATTTATCTTTTAATCCCAATTTTTTGGTTTACTTGTCAATCACACAAAATAAATATTTGGCATACCTGTTGTAGCACGTGCACATATCAATATCAAATATAATGGCAAAAGTAAAATGTTTTGCAGTGAAAAGTAATCATGAGACATAATTTAGCATGAAAACACCATCTACTCACTTTTCCATCTGTTTGGGGATCATGTGAATGGGCTCAATGATAAGGGGGATGAACTCCTGCTCATTTCTGGTGTTATTTCCATTCCCCCAGCTTTGCACTGCTTGAACTCACAGCTGAGGTTTCCACAACTCACACTGTGTCTCTATCTTCCTACACTATCCAATGACATCCAATGAATTACAGACAGGTTTGTTTCACATGTATTTGTGTTGCTCAATGGAGATGTGAGCACTGTGAGTGAAAAAGTGCCCAACCAATCTGTTATGGTTTGGTTGGGCACTAATTAACAAAAATGCAATAGTAGCCTTATGGCATTGTATATGATGGCTTTTTCCTATGCACTTTGACAATGAGAGTTATAATAGCTATAAAACTCAGCCTTGAATAGGCGCTTTGGCAATTCAGGGTCCACCTGCCAGGTAAAATGTGTCTTAGAGCAACCACTGTTGCACATAATGTAACTTTGGGTTTATTTTATGACTTTAAAAAATTCTACCTATAGAATGATCCCATGCATAGCCTGTGAATCGCAGTGCTTATTAATTTTCAAAAAAAACATGTATTGGCCATTTATACAATGGTTTTTGCTTGAATCTTTTCTTTTCTTTTTGTCATCTTATAACATTAATGTTCAATTTCGTCCTCACAGTTCTGTAACAGTGGGATGGAGTTGATGGCACCAAGAGCACTCAAACATCCTATGGCCTTGCAGATGGCACCATCATTACAGCTGATGGTCAATTTAACTATTTTATAGCTATTATAACTCTCATTGTCAAAGTGCATAGGAAAAAGCCATCATATACAATGCCATGAGGCTACTATTGCATTTTTGTTAATTAGTGCCCAACCAAACCATAACAGATTGGTTGGGCACTTTTTCACTCACAGTGCTCACATCTCCATTGAGCAACACAAATACATGTGAAACAAACCTGTCTGTAATTCATTGGATGTCATTGGATAGTGTAGGAAGATAGAGACACAGTGTGAGTTGTGGAAACCTCAGCTGTGAGTTCAAGCAGTGCAAAGCTGGGGGAATGGAAATAACACCAGAAATGAGCAGGAGTTCATCCCCCTTATCATTGAGCCCATTCACATGATCCCCAAACAGATGGAAAAGTGAGTAAATGGTGTTTTCATGCTATGATTACTTTTCACTGCAACATTTTGCCTTTGCCATTATATTTTAAAATTGATAGACCACCTCCCCCTCACATTTTTGGGCCAATATAACTTTTCCAAATGCAACAAATTGACCTAGGATGTAAATTAGCGCCCAACCACCCATTGTTGGTGTGGTTGGGCACTTAAATTTGTTTTTGAATGAATTACACACTAATGAATGTCTCCTACACACCAAAGATGAAATTTCATAGGGAGGATTGTGGTAGTCAATATACCCCAAATAACCTGTCATATACAAAATCAGAGCATGCCTATTAGCTGCTGTGTGACAATGAATTTGGTATGACTGGCACAATGTTAGTAGCCCATAAAGGCTGGGGTGAAGTAGTATACTGATATTAAAAGATAATGGCCACAGCAGACCTTATCCATAACACACTCTGAAGAACCTTGGTATAGACCCTAAACAAGTTTACAATATACAGGTTACAAACATATTGAAAGTTTTTGCCAAATCTGAGTATATCCCTTGGTAATGTGGTCTTCTATTTCAAGCTGTCACTCCACTATAAAAACTTGGTAATATCCAAGTTACAGATATATTTGCCAAATTTGCAGAATTGTAGTTTTATTCCCTTGTCACTCGCTCTTCCAATTTTCAGCTACCACACCACTGTTACATCACAGGAATAATCTGCAGATTATATTTGCCATATAGCTCTTAAATTTCTCTGTACTTTTGAATTTTCTCTTCTACAGAGTCATCATAACTCCAAATATATAATTTCACATTGGCCTCAATTTCTTTAACTTTGATGAACTGTAGAAGTAGGCAAGACTTTGTTTGGTTTTTCACTGCCCCTCTATCTTTAATTTAGAATTGATTGAATTTCCCTTCAGATTCCCCTATTTTAGCTCTGGTGGTTTCCTTGAAACACTCTCAGAAAAGATCAGTCTAGATATATTCTCTCATGCTGTTTATTGTCTCCAGTCCAAGAAGAGTTTCTACAGTTACTTCATATATTTCTCATTATGTAATATCTTCTTCAAATATTAAATAAGTATAATTTCGAAGATTTGTAAATACATGACAATGTCATGTTTTCTTCAAAAATATGCATACTGCAGATGTACCGCTAGGTTCTCAGCTCCCACCTGACCTCCCTTGTTTTCAGACTTGCCTTGGTAAATTGTTTTTCTTTCAGTTTTGGCATAGTAAGTATTGGCCAGTTTGTGCAACCACACAAAATACAATGCAAATCCCCCAAAAGACTTGGTGACAATTTTCCACAATGGAAAACTAGGAAACAGTTCTTTAACTGGCTTCCATGCCAAGGTAGGTCTCAGATGATTTGTATTTGCAACAAATCATTTTAGGTTCCAATGGGAAACCAAACTGAGGCTGCCACTGGAGACATACCTTTAAATTTGTGCGTGGAACTTCATTTATACAAAAAGTTTATGCCTGCCACATCACATTGAGTTTGAATCACATCCAGACCTTCTGACGCCACCACGTAATCTGACATGGAGATGCTGAAATAGGGAGTGGGCGAATGGGCAAGGTCTTACTGTAACCACTCCAAAATCCTCTGGAAATGGTACAAACTCCAGTACCCCACTTCCCAGGTTGAGGATGATTCAATGCGGAGCCAGGTGGAATCCAATCCTCATCCAGGACCCACTGCTTGGTCAACCACCATGATCTGTCAATGAGGTAAGCCTGCCACAAAAGTCAAGAGAGGCTGGTTATAAGTCTAGGCCAAGGGGGCTCCAAGACAGAAAATGTCCTGAGTTGGAACTTTTTGACTTGTGGAAAAATATGCAGCATAATTTCATGGGTGTTTGGAGTGTCTGATGTGCTGTCCTAAAATTCAGGTTCACACTCTTTTTCACCTGTTTGGAGCCAACCTGATACCTGGCACAATAGAGGCTAGGCCATCAAGGACTTGATCCTGTTGATATATGCAATAGGGTGGCCTAATTGGCTTAGGTGCTAAAGAAAAGTCACTGCTACTCCAAGTATGCTGGTGGAATGAACGGTGAGCTTGGACAGGTTAGGTATATTGACTATGGCAAAGAAATTGAGCATATGGGGAAGGGATCAGCCCAACAGGGAGAGGGATTTGAGATGATCAAGTGAGAATTTGGGCACGGAGATAGTAGGGAAGGCTTGAGAGACGGTGGATATGCTAGAGACCTCTGACCGGTTCAGCTCTGGTGAGTGTGATACGACCTGTAAATGTTCAGATAATTACATCCCTACATTATAGAGATTCAAAACCTTGAGACCATTCCAGACCATAGGAGATGCAGGCGGTGAACAATTGAGGAAATATACCTCACGAAGGAGGGGGGCATCCTGGAATAGCTGTGCCCTCTTGACCCATGAATGATCATAAACAGCTTGAGCCGCTTGAAATGTGGTCCGACATCATGAGCTACATGAGACCAAAATCGCTCAGATATGGAAGGACCCATGATGACAATGAAGGCATTTGGAAGGGCTCAAGCGATTTTTGAAAAGGAAATGTATTAGGGCAAAAATCCGCTCTAAGGAGGCATTCTTGGAATAGATCATGGGTTTATGGGCAAAATCAGCAACCACAATGTTTATTATGTTGTCAGACAGAGAGTTAACTGACATCATTTGCAGCATTGGCCCAGAACCGAGCGATCTCAAGGAGCTACATCTGTATCTCGGTATGAGATAGTACATTCAAGCCTGGAAATTTGGCTGAGTACCATGGTTTTGATGGGAACTAAGAACATAAGAGCATGTCCTGTGTATCATATCCAAGTTGGATGTTTGTCAGTGAGTTTCTCTATCAGTATGGTGATCCGTCACAAATGACGTTGCCCATTTCAAGTTCTGTATTGCTGTGAGTGACAGCAGCATTGGCTCTTTTGGAAGCAGGATGGCTTTGTGTGCTTCCATCAATGGTTAAATCTTCGCAGACTTGCTTGGATGTGTACTGACCACACATGGTGACTGCATACCTGCAACAAGCATCCACAATTTCCAGAAATCCTGTTGCATTCAGCAGACGCCACACTGGAGCTCTAAATCTCATACTATCTGGATTGTGCGATCTCACTTCTGTCTTCCTGGGTCTAAGATTGGAGCCACTCTATCCACATTATCATTATATGATCCCTGGTCCAGAAGTTAAAATCTGACCCCATCCGGGCTACTGGTACGGTTGGCCAAATAAGGCTTACAGAAAGACAAGATGGTGCCTCTCTCATGAAAGAGCTACATAATTTAACTTTAAACCCCCGATACAGCAGCCATATTACGGTAAGATGGGGGAGTGCTGCATGTGGGTGAGATGAGCCGAGGACAAGCTGTACCTTGCACATCGATTACGTATGCAAGAGCCTGCACTCTTGCATACATAATCTATGTCATGTAAGCACAACCTCCTTGTTTCTACCAAGCGCATGGTGCAATTTACTCCAACTACACCCATCTTCGGTATAAAAGGGATGTTTACAAGCTACGTAAACAGGTATAAATACGCAATTGCTTATGAAGCTTTCCTCTCCACATGCACGTTGCATCAGTCTTGTGGATCCAGTGGCAGTGACCATAAGTATTTATAGCCTGAGAATAAATTTGTTCAAGTCGTCCATTGAGGTGCCATTGAATGAGTGTGAATATTTTGATGAAGGTCTACATAGCGTATATGTGCCAGCTCCAACCAGATACAACCCACGTGTCTCCTCCTTACAACCCATCTAAACATCAAACTCACTTGTGAAATAGGTCACTGCTCCGCATGACAGAGGCTGATTCCCCTATGTTTTGTCACCCCAACACCATGGTACCAAGGTGCAGTTGATTTTCTTTCAAGTGATTTTTTAAATCATTCCATGTTGTTTATTACCAGCAGTGTGTGCATCTAATTGTTTCTTGTATATTAATAAATTGGCAGTTATTTCCCTATGGTCTTTATATATTCGAAGCTGTGTACTGCCAAATGTAGACACATTGCCTTCATATACACATTCATTCCCTGTGTTTATTCCATCATGGTACCATACATCCCCTTCCTTGCCTATGACTCTTGCAACATAATGCTGTCTAAATGCATCATGGTATACAATACCAACTAATGATAGACTCTCATAGTGGTCATGTGTGTCCTGTGTCACCAAATTATGAGTAATTTCAATCAGGTTAGCATTTGTGATGTGAAACACCAATTCAGGTGCTTTGGCATATAGAGTTTCTTCAACAAGTATTCGGTGGCATGCACATCTTCCTGCTGTTTTTCTTTTTGTTGTTATTACTTGATACCACTGTTGAACAGTGTGATTTGCAGGCAACTCTCCAAAGCCAGCCAATGATGCACCTCTGCTCCAATTGAATATGTTACATACAACGGACAGGGATTTTTCCCATTTTAGGAGCAAATCCTATTTCATAGTATGTACAATGTGTCTTTAGCACCACCACTGGTACAGATAAATTGAACATGTCTTCAGCTAAATCATCAAGACTGGTGTAACTACCATTGATTGGAAAATGGCAAAGGATGACTATAATGGAAATCCTGTTGCAATCAATCTCTTGCTCTTTCCAATGTAATTGTTCCAATTTCTACTTCTTGGAAACTACCATGCAGCAATTGCCAATGCTTATTGTGTAATGCATAAGTATTACCATGTTATCATTCTTTTTTCAATAATGAATACATAATTGTGATCAGGGCATCATATGCACAAGAAGAGGTGGTAGAATTCCATTTTACTCCTAAAGGGCTGGGGTGTTCTTGCCCCTGCCATATATCATGACCATGCTTTGCCTTCTTTTTCATAGGGATGTCAGCTATATTGTCTGCTTCATTTTGTTTTTTGTTCTTTCTAACACCCATATTTTTTCCAGTATCACAAACTCATATGTAACAAAGGTTTAGACCCTTCTGGCATTTACATATGCAATGTGTGAGAATTTGACCTTCTTGTGTTGTGGAATATTGTGTTGAACTACATTTATATCCATCACCCCCTTATGAATGTACCAATTAAGGTCTTCAGCAACTTCAAGTAAAGGAAAAGAATCATATATTGATCAACATAATGCAGCATGCACATGTTTGGGTACAAAGTTTGTTCCCTTCCAAAGCTGATACTCTCTTATTATTGTATTCCTCCTGTCTCCTGTTATATGATGACTTGGCAGTTTTTTTTCATATCTCAGTTTGGGTTATTTCATCTAATATTTCTAATTCTCTGAATTCTTGTCTCAGCCATCCTGAGGCTCCTCCCATGATCTTATTTGGCTAAAAATTCTGTAATATAACTGTTCCACTTGCAGATGCACTTCTTGACAGGCAGGTATAATATGATTGATGTGTTAGACAACCCCCCAAATCAACAACATTATTAGGTCTAGTTCTTCCCTGGCATCCATAGTCTGTCATAGAAAAATTTGGAAACACTTGCACTTGTTGCCT
>MU134493.1:129200-147726 GCA_015039355.1 Ramaria rubella
CAATGTAGTATAAAAAGCAACAAATTAATTACCGTATGTCTCCTGGGTACCAATTTTTCCTCGTTCTAGGACTACTGTAGGGAGATCGGGAGGGTTTTTTTTACAGAAGTCCCACTCATGTACCCAGTTGGAACGTAAATGAAAAGATTAAAGTACGTCTTTCGACAGCCCACGATTGTTTAGTAACAGATCCAAACACTAGTATACGGGACAAAACTGTATGTATATTGTCGAATAAATTACTTAAAGACAACTTGAATTTCCATTTGTAAGAAAACATTTGCACTATTGAATACCCACGAATGTAATGGTCTCCTCTGTTTAACTGTGGACGTTAACTCCCGCTTCTTGTATAACACATAGTACTTCTAGAAGAGGGAAGACACACTCGTAATAGACCTGGTAACACTTCCCCACACTTAATGAGTAGTTTAAAAATCCTAACTAATGTGGTTTTGACTTCAGTAAAACATGCAGGAAAACGAAACTAACAAGAGAACTGTAGAATCAAGTAATTTTTAATATCCTGACGTAATCTCTCTCGGAACCTGGAGACCTCACTGTTTCTTCTCCTTGATACACCTCACACACTTTTACTCCACGTGGGTCCCCAGCTACGACTCAACTTCTTTTGTGTACACCTACGATATTTGAATGGGCTCACTCAATCCTAACAAATCCAGAGTTAATTACTTCGACTGTAAGTGGACATCAGAACTTATATCGTAGTGTCCACTACAGCTTCGAAAACGTGTGTATCTTACCAGCTGTAAGAATCCGGCTCCCTCGGAACTACGACCCAGACACCGAGATTAAAACTACGAAAAAAAAAAACGTTTGTCGAGTAATCCAAGTACGTCTTATACCTTATTTCAGTAGTTCAGATTGTAGCACCCTGTATTGTATTAGTCGAACAGAGCCTTGGGGGGTGAAACAAAGTTACCCACCGTAGGTTTTTGGGTTTTAGGTTTACGTTCAACGTGAATACAAAGTCTCCATGTCTATGCGAACGACGACCCGAATACAAACCAGTTCAGTAGTCGTCGTCGAACTTCTTATTCCGTTACCTACCGTTAAAATAGTTCGGGTTCTATTCCAGTTCGTAAAGTTAACATTGATAGGTCTGCCTTACCCTCGTACGCTGTAGATACAACAGAAACCATTGTCCGTTATAGTTCGACCATAAAGGGTGTAAGAGCGTTCCTCAACAGAAACCCTGGTAACGAGAACCATACCAGAGTCAAAGGGGGACTAATATCCTAAATATAAAAGTAATCTGAGGTCGTCCTGGCCTCGACGTGTTGTTGGTTTTTAACTCCCAGATGGTAGGGGTTCCTCCCCACACAGGAGGTTTGCATTGAGTAAGGTCTGAAGGTTGTGGTGCTTAACCTTCCTCTCAATAAAACGTTTACTTGTATCATTCACACCACGAGATTATGGGTATATAGAATTTTAACAAAAAGTCAAGGGTATATGAGACGAGGAGTACCCCCTTTTCACTGAACCTTCTTGAACAGGTCAGAAGGGGTCGACTGTCTACTAGGTCACAACCTCTGGGGACAAACACACCACAAGTGGTGGCCTGACAAACTACGGCGTTCGTCCGTCGTTGATGTGAGCCGTCCATGCTATGGTAAGTTCGTATTTTACACGACATCCAGCACCTATCAATTTGATGTAGCACTAAGTATGGGTTTTACCCTGAAACAGTCACGACATATGATAACCAGTTGACCTTTAGCTACATTTAGTTTATAGATGTGTACGTCTGTAGGTACGGTAGTATTACAACATAAACACAAACGGTATGGTATCTTATATAAGTACGGTAGACTAGTTTGTACTCTTATTTATTCTCTGCTATGAGAAGACGGAAGGAATTTGGTGTAAAGAACTAGACTTTTTCTCGAATCTAGAGGAAGTATACATGTTCTAGAAAAAGAACACCATTAGGGTAGTACTATGGTGTGAAAGTAACGTAACAGTTGATAAGCTCGACACTTCACGAGTGACGGTTTCATATATTAGGGTCGGTCAGCTTTACACTCACAAGGACAAGATTTCAAGACTGAAGGTCTATAGACAGATAATAACGAACCCTTTACGTAAGGTAACAATATTATTAGTCGAATCCACGACACTACATGACCGTACAAGGAAGGGGTCAGACAAAAGATGTGGAAGACGTCCAAAAAAACACAAACAACGTCTTTGAGTATAACTTGGTCACAACACATGCTGGGGGGTGTTAAGGCGTTCCAAATCCAAGTATGAGTTACGTACAAGGAGGGTATTGACTCCGCACGTTACGACCTGGTTTCTTATCCGAAGTACAAGTCGATGTTGTCGTACCGTAAAACTTGTGGTGGTGACACACTCGTATTAACCTCTACAATTACACTCGTACCGGAGGTACTCCAGACAATGACGATAGGCACACGCCACCTTCGGTTTACGTGCAGAAGGAAGGAAAAGTCTGTGGTATTGGTAAGTTCAAACCAGAGACCGATGAAGGGTACAACATTATGGACGAAACTGAAACCGTTTAACCAGGTAATTACGAAACTTTATTAGTAACGGGAGTGTATCGTGAACCATAGTACACTGTAATAGAAACGTGTCTAACTAGTTTTACCATTTCTCACGTAGTTTACGTGTCCTTAATAGTAGGGTATAGTTGGGGAGACATGAAGAGTTTCCCGTAAGTCAGTAACTACCAACATACACACACCCTAAAAACAAAAAACCCCTGACATGACGTCCCCCTAAGAAGGTAAAAAGTAAACAACAACGTAAATAGACAGACTTCAACATATAGTATTACAAACAACCCTCCCTGTCACTCCGCTTCGGAAAATCATCCACCACCGTACAGAAAGTGAACACATCAAAGTCGAGGAAGTTGTTAAAAGGTAAATACTCTCCGAGGTAGTTTATTCCGTAGTTTTCCTAGACAAAATGAGGTTACGTTTCGGTCGCCATGAACAAGACCTTGTACTAACCCTGGAAAGGTAAGTTCTATCCTGAAATTATTATGTAAAGATTTCAGAGGAACTTGTGAACCTACGTCGGAAAGAAGAAGAAAGTCTACACACTAAAGTAGGTTCTAAAGTTCAAGAGATTTAAGGACAGAATTGGTAGGTCCACGGGGAGGGGACATAATGGAGTCTCAATTTTGGGACGTGATAGTGACACGGTAAATGTCATCTCGACGCTCTATTTGTACACATTATGTGTGTATACACTTAGTGTAGGACACTCCAGTTAGTGTAATAAGTCAGACCAGGACGGAACACTCCGTATTAGACAGTATCGCTTTAATCCTTCCTGTAGCTAGACTAGGGCATATTATCTAACATACAAAGGTAACCCGTTTAATGTAAGATAACAACACCAACAAGATCAATTCCCCTGTTGTAATAGACCCTCGGGAAGGGTCTGTTTAACAAGACCCTCCTAACCACTCAAACTGTTTATTGTGGAGTCGATAACCATACTCTAATAGGACCACAACAAATATCAAATAAAAGGTTAGTTGATGTCAACGAAGACGAGGTAAACACTGTGTCGTAAGTCATCGTTACAAAAATAAATAATTATGTCCGTAGGGGTACGTCTCCCTATCGAACGGACGAAATACAGGACAGTGTAGACCCCCCATCCAAGGTGTTCTGAGAGACACAATGACCTACATTACTTAATACGGTTAGTGAAAGTAAAAAACTATGTGCAAAAGGAAAAGGGTGAAAATTTACTCGGGAGTGAGGGTATACACAATCCCACAGATACCTCACTTTAAGTTAGTCGAAGACAGGTAAAAGAAGTCTTTTAAACCACCGTGGGTAGAGCAACTAACATAGAGTTATAGACAAAGATCTCCAATACTGACTTTACGGAGATTTGGCACTAACGAGTTCGAAAGAAACTGGTCCAAATGGGAAACTTTGGTTCCTAGCTTCGTTTCATTACAGTAGAAGACACGTACGAAATATAGAGTATAAAAGGTTCCGACAAGACTTCCGAAATAGGAGTCCACAAACTCTGGCAACAGAGTATAAAAGGGTTTCGTATTGGTGACAACACTTGACCACGGTCTAACGAAAAGGATACCGTGTACGAACTAGGAAACAACTTCATACGGGAAGAGAAGAAGGCTATAGGTACACTATCTCCCCAAAACGAGAATGACCTCCGTTGACACGTTTCAACGGTGTATTCTACTTTAACTACGGAGGTTTTTCTAGTACACGTAACAGGTTTCGATTTCGATCAGAAAAACGATTACAGTATGTTCGAGACTGTGCTATTGTACCTATGAAGTAGTTCATTCTACATAAGTGTAACGGCATTTTGCACAAAACTGGAACGATTCGTGACACCGTCTTCGAGAAGGAAGAAGAAAAAGAACTTTTGGGTCATCACTTACTATACACCTTGGTAGATAGTTTCGACGTCGTGAAGGCCAACCACGGTACTAGAGATTAACTACACGAAGGAAAGAAACATTCTTCTTCACAGAGTTCCGAAAATGGTGAACACTAAAAGGTCACGGACGGTACGGTGGATACATGTAGAAGTCAACAAAAACGACACCAAAGTACCGTACTAACCGATACTATGACTTTCGGGCAAGAACAAGACCTACATTGAATTTAACTTCCTGACACAGTCATTAGTCCAATAATTATATATAAAAGGGACTCTGAACAAGGAAAGGTACTAGTTATTACGCTTGAAGTCAGAGTTATCTCACTGATACCAGAACATTTCCTTACACCAAAAGTAATCTCAAAAAAACAAGACCCCATCGACGACACGGTTTTGGTAGAAACAATTCGTACAGAACTGTGAACAGAAGATTATTTAAAAAGGTGACTTAGAACCAGAATCTTAGATCTATCAAAATCACTTGGATGAGCTGGATACTTTCCTACCAGAAGATTTGAAGTTCCTATTGATATTCAGCAGCTTTTTTGGAGACCACACAGAACCTCACCTGACTGCGTCAAGAGCTCGGAGGGGTCCCACTGACCCCCCAACTGGTATTTTGTTGACATCAGTGAAAATTGCATCATTCTCTTCAAATTCCACTAAGCCTTCATCAGCCCCAGCATCCTCTTTCTCCTCATCCTTTTCCTCTTCTGAAAATTCCTCCTCATCAGTTTCAATTTCATCACCATCATCATCTTCAGCTTCATCATCAATGAAAATGGCTGCCAACACCTTCTTTTTCCCTTTACCTTTTCCCTATATAATTGTTAATAAAGACCAATATTGTGCAGCACTTGTGACATGCCTGGGCAATTAAAGAACTAAAGTTACAGATAATCAATTTTTACAATGGTCTAATTCATTCTTGTCCACTCACGGTGAATCAACATTCGGGCCAATCTTGTGACCTGCCATGACCCCTTTGGACATATTGACCTTGGCCCTAAATAGTGGGTGTATTATTGACCATCTGTATACACTCATATGAAGCAAAATTACCTTGTCAAGGGGACAGATGGTGTTGTTTCCAGAGTAGTGCTCTTAGTACGACTCAATTTTGCACTAGATAAATAGTTAAGAACAAACATTAATGCTTCACAAGTGACTCACGGAGAAGACACCTCCTCATCAGAATCAGGCATGAGGATAGCAGATGCCCTCTTCTGCTTATTCACCAGTGTCTCAGGAAGAGAAAGCCTAGCACAGGGTCAGACGAGCCAAGGGTGCAAGGAATAGAGATGTACAAGAAAACCTTCTTGTCTCTGATACAGCATGTCAGATAAGGTACAGTACCTAAATAATCACATACTTCGCTGGTGTGGACAGCTCAATACTCAATTAAAGTTATAAGATTAGAATAAACACTGTTATGATGGGGGAAAAAAGTACCCTTGTAGTAGCATACTTGGAGTACTGCATCATGATAAGAAATATATAGGGCCCATTTTGTCAGAAAACATACAGAGGGCTGGCCCTTGATGAAACCTCCACTACTTGAATCTCTGAAGAGTCAGAGTCGCTCATGACTGTGACTTTGCTTACACTCGTCTTCTTGGATGATCTAGTGTGGCCCGTAAATAAATGGGCATATGAGTACGAGATTACACAATGACAGATAAGACTTTCTTTATTGCAATCTTCTTGGTAGGAGCCTTTTTGGCTGGAGTTTTGCGTGAGCTAGATGCCATCCTGGAAATGGGGGATTAACACAGCAGAAAGATGAGCAAATTCCCTCCTCACTATATGAGAAAACTGATATCTTACCCGATGGTTTATGGGGAAAGCCCAGGTGTTTCGTGGAGTGAAAATGTCATTACTGTCATTCAATAGTGATTCTGACAAGTAACAGTCTGTCCGCTGATGCACTGCTGTGCCCAGAAAGGAAAATACACTGGGCATTGGGACACTAATCAATACATTGCACATGGTCAGTCAGCAAGAAGAGAAAGCTTGGCATATTCCCAATGGGTCAAACCTTAAAAACAGTATGTTGTATTTCATCTCATGCTGTAACTTCAAGCATCTGACCTCCTTCTCATCAAGGGTCATTTGAGTATGTATGTGATGACCTATAAAATTTCACTGTCATTTCAGTAGTCAGATAGAGATGCATAATAGGCAGTGAGAAGGCACAAGCTGCATGGAGCATACCTAACTTTTGACATAGACCTGAATCATCTGACATGCAACATGAATTGGTTGCAAGGATAAAGGAAAACCAAGCTGTCAAATTAAGCATTGAGTCTAATTAGCTTCAATATGCAGGGTGAATCAATGGAGGCTGTCATCACCTGAAAAAATGTTTAACACAATTTGCGGCGACCTGGGCCCTCCTCCACATGGTAATATAGCTTGGCTTGCAATAGGCAGCATGGCCGAGCATACCTGGACTAGTTGTGCAGCATCAATTAGAAGGGCTGATGACTGTTGCAATTACATGTCATGGGGTATCATTCAGATAGAAAATAATTGCAGTGCAAAATATGGAGTTTTTTACTTATCTTTGGCATATAAATACATATGATGAGAAAGCCTTGTGTTAATAAACAGTGAAACTAACCTGTAAGTCATGCACGACGAATTGGCAGAGATAATTGAGAGTGAATTATTCCGTATGGGTATGTACTTACATGGTTGAATTGGGCTAATCCTTAACATATAGAAAAAACATTTTCCAATTACGAAGCAGGGCCAACTACTCACAATGGTGACATATGGTTGAAATCCCTTGTAAGGGCACTTAAACATGCCTGAGAGTTTGCTTACCATTGTCATCAGGACCTCTGCATCTTATCATGCATGGGTGGTTGATGAAGAACTATGATAAACCTCTGATGATGATGCTCATCCATCAGCATGGTGGGGATGCTGGGATAGAAGTAGGATTTAGATTGCAAGGGATTTTGGTCGACAAGAAACTACCCCCAGTGCATGCGTAGGTGGCCATGTGTTTCAAATCCTCATATCTGACCTCACACAGTTTGGAAAAAAATACCTGTGGCATGCGTCAATATGTCACTATCACAGGCCTTGGTCAGCTTGGCTTCCAAAACAGTGTCAAAGTGATATATGCCTTGCATGATCTATATCGGAAACATTTGAAAGAAGGCGTGATAGAAGAATGGGCATCTGCTACTTACCAAAGCTACTCAGCTGCCTCTTTCTCCTGCCGCTATCTGTCCCCAACGTCTCATGGTGATGCAGTGGCTATCAACAAGTTGGTGGACCCTCTGGGACTTCTTGAGAAGTGCGATGACCAGCTGGTTTACAACAACACCAATGTTGTCAATTACTACAGTTGCAGTGTGGCTCCTGATGATGGGGATAATCCAAGGTAAATTATCATACTATAACCTCATATCTTGGACATGTCACTCAATTCACACTGAGTGAATTTATGTATGAAGACATAGACCCTGCTATATTCCATCTGGGGCACATTGTTGAGTTGCAAGTAGCATTTTACCTTCGGCCAGGCAGGACCAAGGGCCATTGGTTTTTGACCCAACCTTACACTCCATCAGCTTGATAGATACCGGCATAAACCAGGTGAGTTTCACCTGAGGAACTAGATGATGCAAATTTGATATGGGCAGGCCTTGCTTAAAATTAAGATCGATAAAGGACTCAATCACAAGACTCACCTTCATCCACCTCATAGCCTGAAGCATGTATCAGGGAGCCCTACACTTGAAAACAAACCTGTGGAGCTTGCACGCAAACAGCTGCGCAAGTTAGCTGTCAGTGAAGTCACCCCAGAAATGGAAGCAGGTGATGACAATAGCCACATGGAAATAGATGGAAATACCAAGGTGGCCAGGGTAGGATAAGCCAGGTTGTTGAACATGTATTTTGTGAAAGTATACAATTGCGAATATATATTTAGGTTGCAATAGTTCTTTTTATTAGTTAATCATTGGTAAAGGAGGTCTCAGTGCTGGGGCGACACAGCACACCCTGGAACACCACTGTATGTGTTATTAATCTATGTGTCATCCCAGTCATGGTGAGCCACTTCCTGCACCACAAGTTTTGGGAATGACACCGTGGATACATCTGGTGAGAATACAGAATATGCCACCTTGTATCTTCCTACATAACATTATGGTAAACCTGATTAGCAAGTGGAGGCCTCTACCACTGTAGGCGGTGACGTCGCACGCACACAAGTAAGTGATAGAGGCCTGAGTATCTGGGTGAGACAACATGCTCTTGTACACCACAGGTGACAACAACGTATGCACCATGATGATGAGTCATTTCATGTCACCCAGATACTCTGAAATGATGCTGAATACACAGTATCTAGTGAAGATGCACATTCTATCTTTGTTATGCAACTCTGGACACACCTTCATGATCAATCATCACATTGAGTCCACACCAAATTAGTTTCTTGAGGACTGATGTCTGTCATGAATGATAAACCGAGAAAGGAATGCAAAGAACTTGTATGAGCCAGTGTACAGATTTAGTACTAGATCACTTACGGTGTTGGGAGGGTCTCGAGACTAGGCTCATTTACTCTTCTGTACCTGCCATAAAGTCTAATTCACAACCCATCCAAGTTCCAGGCCACTCACCAGATAGATATTATGTGCTCGTAGTATGGATGGCGACATATCTTGCAAGTTGCAGATGTAGTCGGTTGTTGACTGGTCACGTGAGTAGGAAGTCACAACCATTTGCTGACTACGCTCTTGCGTATGTCAGCACAAGTCGCGTCGCCACACCACAAGCCCAACCGGTGGAGTTGCCACCACTGCCCCACACAGCGACAAAGCGTGGAGACTGCTGCCAGCGATGAGGGACTATACAGAAGACAAGATCCCATCAGGAGCGTGACACCAGGTCAACTTGACGCTGCTGCCTTCACCGCGACACCCTGCTCCATTGCAACGACACACACACCCATGCATGGGGCTGCAGCGCAGGAAGCAGACTTCAGGCCCCATGGATGCCCCACTGCCCACCATCCGCATGTCCTAACAGTGCGCAAATGTGCTCGACGTATGTGTTGTGCCACCACGTACCCCAGGTGGCAGTCCCAGGCTGCACACTTACATGCCGCCATCCCACGCATTCCAGACCACCCAGATGATGTCTGTACCATGGCGCACTGGACACCACCACCGCAACGCCCCTCTGCTCCATCTGCGTACCCCTGCCCCCCTCCTCACCCTCATGGCCCCCTATGTGCACCCCAGCTGCCCTTGTACCACCCTCTGCGCCTTTTGAGAACTGCCGTCACCCTCTTGGCCCTCTTCGTGCCGTCTGGCCTTCTCCACGCCATCTGTCCATCCCCGCCGCTCACCCATCCCCTTCCACACACTCTCGCTGCCCTCCTGGCCTCCTCGGCTCCTTCTGCGCACCCCCACCACCTTCCTAGCCCCCTCTGCGCACCCCAGCCGCTGTCTTAGCACCCTCCGTGCACACCGTGCCCACCCGCCCCCTGCCTGGCCCCTCCGCACCTCTGCTCGCCCTCGCCACCCTCCTGGGCCCCTCCGCACCTTGTGTGCACCCACACCGCCCTCCTCAGCCCCACCACGCCCTATGTGTACTCCTGCCGCCCTCTCGGCACCCTGCACGCCCTCTGCGCACCTTCACCGCCCTCCTGACCTCCTCCGTGCCTTCTGCTCACACTCGCCGCCCTCCTGGCCCATTGGCACTTTGTGTGCACCACTGCCACCCCTCTAGACCCCTCTGTGTTCCCCTGTGGATGGTGAAATTCAGGGGATCTCAATTTTTAGTTAGGAAGATGACTACAATTTGTATATTACTGCCTACCAATATTACCAAATTATTACAGAAATGTCTGGCAGGAGAGTAGGGAAGATGAGAGATCTGAAGAGGGCATGGACTTTGTTGCGCAAAGCAATTGTGGACAGCAATGCAGTCACATGACCATAATCCCAATAGGATTCCTTGAGATACCAACATGACAAATATAGCAACTAACAGAAAAATAAAATAAAAGGACTTAGGAAGTTAGAGAAGAGGTCCAGGGTAACACCCAGATAAAATTGGATATTCTGTGTCAGAGGTGCCTACAAACTGAGCAGAATAAAAGTGCCAAAAAAATGGTCATTCCCAGTAGAACCCCATTGGGACCCCAAAACCATCCTGAAATCCAAAAGAGATGGGTTTCGTAGTCCGGTTGTATGGTTTTCTTACATAAACTGTGGACAAAATTTCATAATCCTGGATTACTGTGGGAAAAGGGGGATGATCTTAGTGAAGGTCAAAATGGCCAACTATAACAGCCGATTCTATCCCTCGTAAACTCGGGGAATCAGAATCACGTCCAATGTGCTCAATCTCACCCAAATATCCTCCTGGAATCACTTTGGCCTGAAATACCACAAATCATGGCTGCACCAAGGACTAAACAAGTGCATCAAAGCCAAGCACAAGGTGAGTCCCTCACGCATTTTCAAGGACTCCAATGCTCCGAAAGCTCATTAGTGGCTCAATATTTGATGCTACCACCATGCTAACTCTGTTGAACGCACGTGAGTACCTTTAGTTGAGCTCAGTTGAACATATTCTGCTCTGATGCTTGAAGGTGGCTGCTAGTTTCAGATGATCACCCCTCTCTCGTAAAGTGTGAGTTGTCGTCTTGAGCGTAAGGTTTTGAGAACATGATGATCACTGACAATGGATGATGCAGGTCCACAAATGCATCGGGCAGCTTGCAGAACCAGGCACTGTCTGTGTCAACTGCATTGTTTGTGACCGTCCTTGTCTCCAACTCCATCATCATTGGTACCAAGATCCTTGCATTTATGCCACTATGCCACGCACGTCAGCATTTGATTTTAAAAATGACCATGCAGGCTGCCTACTAAATTTGAAAACCCCCAGGGATGGGACATAGTACCTATGCAGAGCTTCCTGATAGGGCCTCAGAACTTGACGAGGAGGTATGCGTGCTGATGATATCCATGACTCTCTTCAAAGATCAAACATACATGGGCATAAGTGGGCCACCTCTGGGCCATCTTGCATTCTACCTCATGAGCCTGAGGACACCCCATCTAACCTGATCCCACCTCCATATTCTGGATGATGCAAGCAAGTACTTTGACATTGATTTCCCTGAGGTCCATACAATCAATAACCGGGGGTCTAGATTTCACCTCTCGTTCTACGGCATGTGCTCCAGGGCATTTCCCCCTGCAACCTCACCAAAAACATTTGCTCCCACCATGTGCATGCAGTAACTACCTTCCCTTGGAGACAGGAGCAGAGGTTTTTTTAACAGCGATGAACAATAATTTGATTTTACCCTCCACGCTGGCAGCCCCAACCACCTCCGAAGAGTATCGTTGGAACCTGCAGGAAGAAAAGGTCTGCCCCCCAGCGTGTGATTTAAAGAGAGATATTAACATCTGCACTTGCTTGGAAAATGTTCACCAGGGCTCTTTTTCCAATGAACCCCTGTGCCACCAGGAATCTGCTAGCAACAGCATATTGGAGGGAGTAACATGATTACGTATGCATTTTCCAAAAAAAAAAAAAAAACCCCCCTTCCATAGAATCTGCCACTCCAGCCCTGACTTTTTTTTTTGTTTTTTTGTGTGGCTATGCCAGGGCCCCTGCGCATCTGCCCAGGCTCAAGTTATTCCTTAGGAATGGAGGTTGCATGGTCCTGTCCCATGGTCTCCATCTCAATTGCTGGAGGCTCCATGTTCAAGTCAGTCACCCCAGTGCCACCTGCCGCCGCTGTGCACAGCTTCAAGTTGTATGCCCTAAGAATCAATTCTATGACCTGGAGGCTGTATATTGAGGACCAAAAGTCGATGTCGGTTCAAGTTAGATTATGCAAAGGCAGGGAAAATTCAGTTACACCACCATCAGAACCGCACCCCAAGGTTATTTTTGACATTGTTTAACATATGCCACACCAGTGGGACATTGAGGACCACCCCAGTGAGTGTCGAGGCTGCACCGGTGAGAGAAACACACATGCCAATGAGCTTGGTTTTCAAGTTGAAACTCATGATTTTAGTCGTGTTTTATGGTTCGTGGTTGCAGTGGTGGCATTGCCTTGACCGACTGGCGTTCAAGTTTGTGCGTGAGCACACACATTTGACCAGACTCACGCACAAACTTGACCAGATTTAAAACTGGAAAAACCACAAGTAAATCGTACTGGTGCATCAAAGTCAAAAGTCTGCCTACGTCTTTTCGCTAACTACACCAACCATGTAAGTGCAAGCGGAGCTTGGGGTCAGTCTGACCTTTACTTTGTGGATCACAGACTCAGTTGATGTCACACAGTTCTTGCATTTAACACGGAGGTTTTTCAAGCTCTTGACAGGTAGGGGGTGGAATGCACTGCTGACAATAACATCATAAGTAACATTTATTTGGAAATGTGACTGGACTCTGGGGAAGGATCCATAGGCAACCCCTCTTCTTACATGTGGTGCCAGACTACGAAATGTACTCCCATCAGGATCTTTATTTCGGATCGTCATGGTTTGCACCACTTCTTTTGAATGTTTCTGGTATATTTTATGTTCTTGTTCCCTCGAGTGTCTCCATCTCACACCTGAAGTCTCTTTTCCGTGGTTCCCTAGCATCAAGAGAGGTTCGTTTCTTACCTCTGCCGCCAGTGCCATTTGCTAATCATTCATGTGCTGGGGAGTAGTAAGTTGCACGTAGACCTTCGTCATCCCCAACCATCGATCCCCAATGGGTTATATTAGTTGCCAGGGCTTTTGATGGTGGGAAGGTCTTAACCATCGTGGTCCCAACAAAGGGCTTATCACCGTATATAGAACCCTGGCAGCAAATCTCAGTGCGGAAACTGTGTGGTTTTTGCATGCAGTCATTTCTGTGACTTGGCAATGGCATGAATGTCTCACAAGGCCCAAACGTCAATGGTTGTAGAACCAGTGCCCCTGGGCCCATCCTGTCCCCATCACGGTTTCAACCTGAAGTTCTCTCCTCTCGCGCCTGCCATCGTCAACTCTGACAGAATCATTCAGGTGCCTCTGGGGTGCAAGAGTCAATTACTACTGGTGAAGCAAGAATTTGGAGGTGTGGATGTCATGATTGTCACCAGACATTTCTTGACCAGACTTTCATTTCAGACACAGTGGTGGATCACTCGGAAATAGTGATCGGAGCACGCTGAGAGGGTCATTCACATGTATTGAGGTTGCAAACAAGCAGACTAAATGTACATTATCTCAATCACACATCAGAATTAATAGCTTTACATCTATTTGAATGTTTACACGAACTATTGATACATATGTATAATCTAAAGTTTTTTAAAATTTTATACAATATCTTCCTTTTACTAATGATACACATTTTATTCAACAGGCCTATCTCAATGTAGCCATAACTTTTATTGTACATCTAACATACCATGATACACATCATGTCTAGTTGCACTCTATATCATCATTGCTTATTTATACTTGTAAAACATTGTTGTATGGCTTCTGTATTATAACAGATCAAAATTGTGATGGTATGTATCTCTTATATACACTCATCCAAAAAATCCTGAATGTATGTAACAGATACTTAAATACAACATAAACATAGAACTTCTAACAATTCTACTTCATTCGGAATGTCCATCTATATTCAGAAACATAGCTTTTAAATGTGTTGGTTATAATACATCATAAATTAAATGCACATTTGGATAAATTTATGTATAACCTTCTGACCCCGAATGACCCTCTGAGGTCCCGGTCAATTGATAAAAACTAGCAGCCAATTAAAACATTTAAGCATGCCCCATAAAACTGTAGAAAGGATATTCTGTCAGACAGCTCTTTTCTTCCACAAACTTTCTTGCTAGTAGCTGCAAGATACATTCATTGGTTTGAATTCTCAGACCACCCTCGCATGCCCCATTACACACGAATCTGTGAACCCAATGAACAAGTCTCTGGCCCTTATGGTTTTCAAGATGATGATCTTAGTCAGAAGTATTCCATGTGAGTTTCTAAGGTGAGGTGGTGATGTGACCTTACCTGGGATCTGTAGAAATGAAATCTCCAATATCTGAAGTTGAGGCATATGAATATTGCTTGTTATCTCCAGTAGCCACTGGCACTCTTGAGACTATTCCAGGCTCTGATCAATTGTATATTAACTGAAATCTGTAGAAATATACATTCTGGAGTTGAGAGGCAATGAGAATTCTTCAGACTTTCCCAGGCCTGAAATTGTGGGTATTACCATGTGAGGTACAGAAAGAAAGGATCTGGAGGAAGCTGCACTGGAAGTATTCCATGTGAGTGACTGAGGTGAGGTGACAATGAGATCTTACCAGAGATCTGTAGAAACATACAATCTGGAAAGTGGTTTCTTCAGAACTTAAGCTCTATGATTTCTCAAGATAATCTGCGTATGTTCAAAATTCCTAAGCTATGAGACTCTTAGTATGTGACTACATTTTTGTAAAAATCAACCAGGGGAAAACTATAATGGTTACCACCTTCAGAGGTTTCTAAACCCTGAGATGGCTGACATTTCATGTTTTTGTCCACAAGTGTCTAAGGTCTAAGACCTAGCCTCTGTAGACAATGTGTAGAAGCTTAGATTTATAAAGTGGATTATAAGTATACTATCTGAAATCTACAGAATTGAAGGTATGAGCCAGGCAGTTGCAGAGCCTTATGTGGAATTACTATTAGCTATTAGCCAGAATATCTGCAGAATGCATATTCTGGTAGAAGCAGTAGGTGGGAAGCCAGGCTTGATATATCAAGATCTGTGTTAAATTCTATGAAACTACAGATATTTGTGCTACAGATCTTCCTCAGAATCTGAAGGGCTTAAGCGCCTTCAGATATCTCTAGAGGAGAATTACATACTATGAAACTACAGATATTTGTGCTCCAGATCCTACCTGGCATCTGAAGCACTTTGCCTCCTTCAGATATAGGTAGATCGGGATGACATGCTATAAACCTACAGATTGTTACTACACATCTTACCTGGGTTCTGTAGAAACATGTGATCAGGAGGAAGTCACTAAGAAAGATGTGTTGGGAATTTTGAATATTTGTTTACCTGATATTTTTTGTAGAAATGAGAGATATATAGATATTGCAGGTTATCTCTAGTATATTCCAAGCTCTTATCAATTGTATATTACTGTTAAAATCTGTAGAAATTGACATAAGACTGCTTTAAAAATTTCCGATATCTGAAGGTATTTGCTATTTTGGTAGAAATGAGGGTCATATATTATCTCTTGAGACTATTCTAAGCTCTGATCAATTGTATATTACCTCACATCTGTAGCAATGTATATTCTGAAGTTGAGATGCAAGAAGCATTCTTCAGACTTCCCTAAGCCTGAAATTGTGGGTATTACAGTGTGAGGTACAGAAACACAGGATGTGGAGGAAGCGCTGGAGGAAGCAGTACAGGAAGTATTTCATGTGAGTGACTGAGGTGAGGTGACAATGAGATCTTGCTAGGGATCTGTAGACATACAGTCTGGAACACAATTTCTTCAGAACCTAAGCTCTATGATGTTTCAAGAAAAATACACAGACTTTCAAAAAGTCCTATGGGAGACTCTTAGTATGTGATGACATTTTTATAAATATTACCAAGGGGGAAACCATAATGGTTGCCACCTTCCAGATGTTTCTAAACTCTGAGATGGCTGACATTTTATGTTTTTGTGCACAAAGTTTCTGAGGTCTAACATGTGGCCTCTGTAGAAAATGTCAAGAAGCTGAATTTCATTATAATTTAGATTATAGGTATACTGCATAATATCTATGGAAATAACGGTCTAAGGGAGGCTGTTGCAGAGCTTTCTCTTTAAATACTATTAGCTCTTGGCCACAATATCTGCAGAACTCATCGTTTGGTAGAGGCAGTAGGTGGCAAGCACTTAGTCTCCTCTAGATACATCTAGATCTGTGTTACAATCTATGAAACTACAGATGTTTGTGCTACAGATCCTACCTGCAATCTGAGGCAGTTAGTTTCATTATAATGTAGATTGTAAGTATACTATCTGAAATCTACAGAAATAAAGATATAGGCCAGGCAGTTGCAGAGCTTTATGTGTAATTACTATTAGCACTTAGCCAGAATATCTGCAGAATACACACATATTTTGGTGAAGGCAGTAGAGAGGTTATATGGGAAGTCTTACTCTCCTTACTCTCCTTCAGATATAGATCTGTGTTACATTCTATGAAACTACAGATATGTGCGCTATGTAAATGACCTATATATTGAAAACATTTTTAGGATTGATCCTAAGGTTCTGAAGAGCAACTGATGGACACTGGTGCCACAGCACAATTATTTTGAAAATAAAAATGGGATTTTGAACAATAAAATGGACTTAACATGAGGATCTTCATTTCCACAGTGTTCACATTGATTTCAGGGCTTAATTCTACTGTGTACATTTTTTATTTTCATTGTCACAAAGAAAAATCGTAGGATTTCGACTGCTGCTCATTCTAGCCCATGAAAGGCTTGGGACATGGACCCTGAATTGACAAAGTGCCTATTTGAGGCTGAGCCTCTAATAGGCGCCTTGGCCTTTCAGGGCCCATGCTCTAAGCCTTTCATGGGCTAGAACAAGCAGCAGTCGAGATCTGATGGTTTTCTTTCATGACAATGAAAATAAAAAATGTACACAGTAGAATTAAGCCTTAAAACCAATGTGCACACTGGGTAAATAAAGACCTTTATGTTAAGTCCATTTTATTGTTCAAAATCCAATTTTTATTTTTAAAATAATTGTGCTGTGGGCATTATCTTTTAATATCAGTATACTACTTTGCCCCAGCCTTTATGGGCTATTAAAATTGTCCCATTCACACCAAATCCCCCACACACCCATTGTCATCCAACAGGTGAGTGGCATGCTCCATTTTGATATGTGATAGGTTATTTGGGGTATATTGACAACCACAATCCTACCTACAAAATTTGATTTCTTGGGTGTAGGAGACATTCATCTGTGTTTAATTCGTTCAAAAATGAATTTAAGCGCTCAAAAATGCCACTGCTGTGTGTTTGGGCACTTATTTACATCCTAGGTTAATTTATTACATTTGGAAAATATTGGCCAAGAAAAGTGAGGGGGATAATGATATTAAAATATAACAGTCAAAGGCTAATGCCATCTTCCTCTCCTCTCATCTTATTTGATCCTATCTTATCACATTATCTTATCTTATCTTATCTTATCTAATTATGTACATAGCACCTGCCAAAGTCAACAGAGCCCCAAGCCCTTGATGGTTCATTCTACATACCCAACCTTCCAGCTAGCCAGTCAGCCTGGCTGTTACGATTCCCTAGGAGGACGAAGTCCGACAGGAATCGTTCGTACCATCCTGTAGGATATCAAAAGTTCATTTGCATTTCTCTATTGCCGTTCCCACGAATAGAATTGATTAGACTTTTTTGTTCCCATGATTAAAGATTTGAAGTTCCCACACTTGAGATAGTGTTCACTAGTTCATGATGGTCCCAATTTGGTATCAGCTGTGGCCGAAAATAGCCTGAGGATTCTCCATACTATTGCACTTTTCCCACAGGTTTTCAGGAGCTGGTTCATTGCAGTTAAGCTTTTCTGTGTATACTAAGATGATCTCCCTTTATGGTTTCTGAAACCATCCTTTCCTTCCAACGCTAGACCTTGAAAGTGATCATGAAAACATAGTCATGTGATCGCACTATCTGTAATCCTACCCTATTTATAGACACTTTCATTCTAATTTTGATAGACGTGCAACAAGCACTTGCAATAAATGGAGATTTTTTGTCTGACTGACCGGTGGATAGTTCTTTTCCAGCTGAATACTTCGAACAGTGTTTGTGATGTCCCATCTCACGTAACATTCAATTGCAGCTAATACGCCTGCCAGTGGCCTGGCTTCCGAGTCCTCTAATTCTAGTCGAGCCCAATTCGTTATACTCCAACAGCAGTGTAAGCACCAACACCAGAACTCAATTTGTTTAAAATTTATGCGTGGCTGGTGTTGATGCCCCATTTGCCATTTTCCCTATGCAT
>MU134494.1:3308-36903 GCA_015039355.1 Ramaria rubella
GTGGTCCAACATGTATGTCTGGCTTGGCAGTCATCTGAAATGAATCATGGGATGTGGTGGCAGCAATGCTGGATGGCATATTGAAAATAGAATTGATGAAGATGGAATGAGTGTGGAGATGATGTATCTGGCACACTGGAGGTAGCACAGCAGATGATGGTCTGGCAAAAGCTGATGAAGATAGGTGTGTGTGCAGTGAGCATCTTTTGTAGTGTAGTAGGTGCTGTCGAGTATCATGCTTGTCACCGTGACTTGGACTTGTCAGCATATTCAAATTAGGCTCTTCATAGCTGTCTGTGCGCTTCTATATATCACTTTGGCAGCTTCCAATTAATCGACATCCATGACTAGTTGACTCCTTCAGCGTTCTTCAATGTCTCACCACTATGCCTCCGTCATCTTATACGCCATCGCCACATCTCAATTAACAACATCATTACCTCAAAACCTTGAAACTCCAGGTCTGCAACATGTTCTGGACAATGGCTTGTTGTCTTGGGCTTGGGTGTGAGTTGGAGGATGTGACATGTGGATGGCTTTTGCGCTGTGAAAAAAGAGTGTACTGATTGAAAGCAGGCCAGGGTCTTTAGTGCAATCAAACAATCATACATCTTTATCCCTCTCTCAGCTCCTCATACCCTCACTTCTTCCGTGCTGCAGCAGTTCTGTGGTTAAGCACTTCAAAACTTCACAACTGTTAATTTACATATTTTACATATTTTACTCATCGACTCGACTTAGAGAGAATCAGTCAAGGATTGGGGCTGGCAAGTGTATTCCATTCTGCAGAGATTGCATCATGGGATGATGTGAACCCAGAGACAATGATCATAAGGAACGAAACACAACATGTCAAAAGATCATCACTCACCCTGTCTAAGGACACCACTACACATTCATCCCAACTGATCGAGCAACTTGCATATGTGCATCAAATGTGAGTTGAAGGAATGAGCTCAGTTTCAGAAAATCCTGTGCCCCAGAGAGATGCTTGGAGCACAGGAAAAGCCATGTCAGGATCAAAACATTCAGGAGCAGAATCTCGAAATTGAACCATGAGGAGAAGGTTGGAAACTCGGTTTGGAAGGTCGGCATAAAATATGTCTTTGATCACCACAGGCTTGAGAACTACAGAAGACTCTCCAGGTGGACAGACCATTACTTGGCTGCTCCCCTTGGGTCGTACCATCGATTTTCTGCCCCTTTTTGACATCACCTCCATGGGATTGATAAGATCATGTAATGCTGTTCCTCTTCGCTCATGTGCTGGACAATCAGCTACATAACGAACATGATTTTGTTCTATATGCTGCAAATGTATAGAACAAGGTTTGAGTAATGTAGGACTGATTACCATATCCATACAATACTGGTGAAGTGCCTTGTAAGTATCTAGCCTGAAGACGCTCTTCTTTGAGCCCCTTTTGTCTGTTGGATCAGTACTTCTGTTCTCTATTTCGTCAGAATCTTTGAACCACACCATGTCGCTGAGGAGGGTACCCCATACATCAGAATTGAAGCAATATTCAACATGCTGGGCAATGTCACATAAGCTCTGTGGAAAGCTGAAGGATTTTATCATATTGCAAAGGTTTCCACCCATAGACATGGCATCCATCATTGTGTTTTTGAGTTCGCCTGTTCATCAAGGTTAGGAAGTGTTCAAAAACAGAGATTTCAATACAGACCAATTTTCTGATTGGTATTAATCCTTTGCAGTCGTCCAATGAGGCATTTGAAAGGGTAGGCCCACCATGCATGTACTGGTCCGAATCTAAGGAGCAAATCATGGAGATGGAGTGCAGCGTGTAAATTTGGCTTATCTCAATGTCTATTTGGGAAAAGTTCCATTACACTTTCTTGATAGTGTTGCATGTATGAGAGGCAGGAGTGTGCACGTTCTTGTGACACAGTGCGAGAAGTCGCTAGGAGAACAGATTGCATGAGATTCATGAAGTTCTCAAGTAAACAATGCTTGTGCTGAATTCGAACCAGGGCGGCCCCACATGTGGATGAACATTATAGAGAGAGCGACTGTGAAAAGGGTACATCATGCATCCGCTTTGAGCTTTCCGTGAGATGGACTACCAAAATCAGGGGGTGGTGGGCCGATCCAGGACGGCAGCAAAAGACTACTTATGTCTTGATGTATCTCTTTGATTTCCTTCTTTCCCAAGACAACAGTCTTGGAGGCGACAGGAGCACCTTGCAGTAGATCTTCCTCAGGTCAAGTCTGCAAGTTAGGCAAGTCAAGTAAGTGAAAAGTGAAAATTTCAGTGAAAACTAAATATACTTCTGGAAAGACTGCATGTATGATAGCATGGACAATATATTTCTGGGTAATTGGAGGCTCCTTTAGAAAATTTGCTTTCTGTCTCGGTGGTGCTGATGAGCAGGGCACTCCTCCAATTTCATCACAAAGTGCTTGCAACATAGGCTTGCGCTTGTTGGCTAAACGCTTGTGGAGCACATCAAAATCTAACTTTTGTCTAAGCAACCTCCAGGCCTCTGTGAGCTCTCGTTTCCTTGGTGGGTCAGGTTCTTCTGTCTCTTTGGACCCTGCTGTGATTTCCACTCCAAGAATTGTCAAGCAGTGGTACTTGAAAAGGCTTAGAAATAGGTTGTGCATTGAATAGCATATTCTGATGGGAGAGCGAGACCGCTCCTTTCCATGCTTCCGTGTGAGCTTTCCACTTGTCTCATGTACGTTTAGGCCATTTCAAGGGATCAAACCCATGCAACGTAGGTTGTTTGCACAAGCATAAGGCACAAAATTGGGTGGCCATGGCTCCTGCTGATCCATGGACCTTGCATGAGGCAGGTAAGTCTGCAACCACAGGAACAATAACCACATGCACAATGCGACCTTCCAGATAATCAGCGGTTCTCGTGTCGTGTTCCCAAAATTCAAGCAGATCAGCCACAACTGGAGCCAGAAAATGATTGAGATGCTCCAGGGAAGGTTCATTGGGACCAGGAATGATGCCAGCCAGATGCATGTTTTCTACTTTGTAATGCTCCCCCAGAGGGAGGTTAAGGCATACCAGGGCTATTATTCCGACAGATCTATGAACACCAGCTTGCTTGTTTCCATATGCATTAAACCAATCAATACTGAGACTGAAGACTAGGTGTGTCTTCCCCTCAATATGATGGATCTTCCCATTTTTTAAATATGTTTGTTGTTCCTGTGGAGATGAGAAGAGATGACCATCTGGCCCCCTAAAGTGATGCAGCATGGAACCATTCCAGATATCACCAAGTAGACCATCCCGATGATCAACACCACCATGCAGCATCCATGGTTTTGTGTACTCCTGACCGGGACAGTAGTTTGGATAGCCATTCACAGAAGTGACGGTGCTTGAATGGATGTATGGGGCGTGTACATCTCTCAGGATCACGAACCAAAATTGTGTTGCATGGAGCTGGAGCGAGCTCCTTCTGGTGTTTTTCCAATTGCCATGCAGTCATTGGTTTCTTCCGATTTGCCTGTTCCACTTTGTTTTCTTCCTGTCTCTTTCACTTATGATCTGCGAATTCATCATACGTGCAAAGTGCAGGGTACCCACCATTCATGGGAGCATACAGGCAAGAGCAGGTTGGGCAAGCAGAAAATATTGTGAATTCCGAGGACACAGGAAGCCATTTATGCAGAGTGGCGACTGTCTCCGGAAAGTCTTTCAAGGCGTGAAGGATGTTCTCTGGTATTCCACAAGGATAAATCCTTAAGAAGGCCACATAGAGCTGCGTCTTCTGAACATTCAGAATAAAGCTGCAACTCTTGATGGTGAGGTGGGACAAGAGATGAAGAATGATGACCATGAACAATGAGGAAGCGATGAGAAGATCGAGGTGCATTGGTGCTGAATCGGAAATGTCTTACAGTAGAGTAAGGTTTTTTTAAAAGGCTGTGGATGTGGAAAATGGAACGCTTACTAGCTTTGACATCATAAGTTCTAGCTTGATTGTCTGGGATTGGCTCAAGCTGCGCCATCCATTGCTGTTTGTCTAAAAAAAGCTGTGTGCGTTGTTCTTGTATGGTTGCTAACAACATCTCCCTCTGTGCTGAAATTTCGTCAATGGCATGGGTCTTGACACTGGACACAAGTTGTGCGATCTGGTTGAGCTGGTGAATGTGATCCTCAAAAGGAAATGCATCACCACAATACTCAGGGCCAAATGGGCCCTGTATACGAGCATGGTTACACTGAGTTACCAGTGCATGAACCTGTGCTTGAAAAGTGCTTAAGGCCTCTGTGGCTGGTGTATGAACACCTGGCTTGTCATAGGTGGGATTGGATGTGGGAAATCCAGCTGGTGAGACATAGTGTGGAGGGCCTTCATTGCCTGACCACAATCGATGACTGTGATTTGTGGGTTCTTGCACATGGTGAGGTTCATATTTATCATCCTCAAGTGACATCCTCAAAATTTCATGGTAAATCGACTTGCTTTGTGAGCTGGATTTTGGTGGCAGAGTTCTTCCAGATTGGCACTGTCCTGCCTCGACAGGATTGCCAGAATGAAGGGTTTGGGCAATGTGCGACCTAATCTTCCCCAAGTTTGGAGAGGGTCAGATGACACAGGAAGTGTCCTGCCTCCAAGTCATGAGGGACCAGCACGTGAGCTCTCTCCTTGTTCTCTTTGTGGATCAGAATGGGAGTTATTATCTTGAAGTTCATCACACGGTTCAACTTTCACCAAGACACAAATAATAGACATGCATACCACACCCGTGCGATGTGCCTCCTTTCTGCATAGTGCGCAGAGATAAGATGGAAAGATCATGACAACCAACCAGGACCAGGGATATGACTAATCAAAGAAACCACCTCTGTGATATCAAAATATCAAAATCTACCCACCTCTGTGATCAGAATCTGGTGAGCAACATCACACCCTGGTGCACTGACCTTGACAGTGCAAGCCCAACTGTACCATTTGCTGGCTGAGCCTGCTGTCAGAAATCATGCACCAGAATGGGGAGAGAAGGATGCTCACTGAACAGTGGGTTAAGGGAGTGGAAGATAGCACATTGCTTGAGAGAGTGACAGGAGTGGAGGTTGTTGTTTTTGGCCATCCAGAGGCCCCTTTATATATGAGAAGGGTGATCTGAATGAGAAGTGGATTGGTGAGCACTGACTGACTGACAGCATGTGAAATCGTTGACTGAGCACCTACCACATTTAGTAGGACTCTGACAAAGGGCTTCAAATTACAAGCCGATTTGTGTGTGCTGACTGATAGGAACTGACTTGACTGACTGGCCGGCTTCCATATAAGGTAGATCTATCTTGATGAAGTGTGTTACACTGAGGATGGGATGGGTCAAGGCTGCTTACAAATGCCAATGAAACATGGAGTGTGAGCCAAGAAGGATTTTAGCATGATGATTGATGTAGAAGAGTGACCTGTGGGTGAGGTGAACACAGGCATGAGGAGGATGCAAGTGTCAGAGATATAATCAGCATTTAAAATGCAAATTGGATAGGAGGAGAGAAACCATGAAACATGTCACGGTTCAAAGTCAATAGACTAACACCAGTGATGTTGTTATGGATCCTATAATGTACTTATAGTCTCAAGAATCTGCCTATAGGGTTCCAAGTGTTTCTGATCAGTGGTTCTCTTTCTATTTCTATCCCTTGTCACTGCTGCTGGGTTCACTATTAATGATCCACAAGAGTCCACAACTTGGGTCGCTGACCTAATACTTGCCAAATCAGTAACTCAGCTTCAACTCAACTACTGACCAATAATTACCATTATTGTAACTCAGCAGCTGAGGTAAGCCAAATCATTGGTCAGCAGGATCATTAATTAGCTCCACAGCAGGTGACTTCTTATTTATCATCCAATATTAATTAGCTAGAGACATTATGACGTCACTACAACCCCAAATCTGAGCCTGAATGCTATGATATCATTTCAGCATCATAGTTATTCATGAGTCAGTAATTTAGTGACATCATAGTGTCTCTAGCCAATAGTTAGCTTCATATTAATAGTGTAGAAGCTTCTGGAAGATTCTAACCATATATGGCAGCTGCCAGAACCTTCCAGCAGCTTCCATTCTATTGTTAGACCTTCCTAAAGTGTCTAGGGTGTCTCAGATGTAAAGCTATAAGTATAGCTCTAGGTAGCCTTGCAAAAAGCAATCACACACACACATTTCACACCCCACTTCTGCCTGAAGCCTGAGTCTTCTATCAGATCAGTTCAAGCCGACCTAGCTGAAAAACTCTGTAGGAGCCTCTTTCAGTCTGCCTCTCACCTTGCAGGGGTGAAGCACAATCTCTTCAGCTTTTCGCTGCTTTAGTTGGAGCTCTGTAGTTTGTAGGACCAGAGTTAAAGACTACTAGCTTGTGTAAGCAAACCACCACTTTCCATCTAATTGACACTTTGTTGCTTGTAGGGCCAAATATCAATTGCTGGCTTGTGTTGGCTATCATCACTTCTAATTAATTGAAGCTTTGTTGCTTGTAGGGCCAAAGTTAAATTAATAGCTTGTGTTGGTAACAACCACCACTATTATTCGATTAGCCTTTGTTGCTTGTAGGGCCTAAGTCTAATCAAATAACTAGTGTTGGGGTGTAGTACACTTTCTATCTAATCAAGCCCTGTTGCTTGTAGGGCCTTAGCTTGATTACTAGCTTGTGTCAGCACAAAGCTACCACACTCTATCTTATCTGGGCACTGTTGCTTGTAGGGCCTTTGCCTGGCTAACTAGTTTGTGTTAGTGTTGACTTTATCAACTCTCAAGTTAGTTTTAAGTTGTTGTTGTTGGTCTTGTCCCTTCGCTCCTTGTTTCTTGGCTATCCTTTTAGTCCTTCAGTTGAACAACCATTCAATTGTTGCGACCTTGAGCCTAGTCGTCCAAGTCTGCTTTCCCCATATTGCATATAAAAACAAAGCATTGGAACCCTGTACGCTGTCGGTTTACTTTCGGAAATGAATCCAAAAGACAGTGGGTAGCGGTGTCGTCGTTGCACGGCTACTTACACTGGTGTTCGGCTCAGTGTGCTTTGCTATCAGCAGCAACAAAGGTAGAACAAGGACGAAGATGATGACGTAGCAGTGATGATGATGATGACGCAATACGCTGACGTAAGTGTAGACGAGATACAACAGCAAATGTCACGTGATTGACAAAGCTGGCCTTGATGTAGACGTAGTAGTAGTAGACGTAGCAGTAGACTTAGACTTAGACTTAGACGAGTGAATCCAACTGATAGAGGTGAATTGGGGTACACTAAGGCGAAACAGGCCTTATATACATGAGCAGAACAACAAATGATGCGAGTATGCCATACAACGATGTCGTCGACAGCAGACAGGAGAAATGACTAAAGGCAAGAGGCAGAAAACCAAAACAGGAAGATGGTTTGTAAGGAAATGGAAAAATGAGTCAGGTGGTCGAAGAAATGAATAGAAATGTGGCAGCGAATTTGAAATAGAAGCCAGAAATAGAATAGAAGTGAGTCACAGACAATAGACCATGTGGAACAATTGGAAATAGAAGTACAGCCAAGAAGCGAGTGAGTCAGGTGATGAAAATGAGTCATAGCTGTCCAATAGGATTCCAGTTGCTTGTCAAATTTCTCCGAAGATAAGTAAGTGAGTCATGTGACTTGATGACGACTCAGAAACATGTGAACCAATCATGACACTTGGATACGAATTTCCTCCAGAGAGGGAACGAAGACAAGCCCTTCTTGACGAAGTCCTTAGGCACATAACCGTAGCAAATCTCTGTTCCTGGTCCGTGCTCTTTGATGTACCAGTTATTCCTGAGGACGATACGATGCCAACCATTCACTGGTTCAAAGTTTGGGTCAAAACCGATGATGTAGAAGGGAGCATGGAAGGTTTGATCGAATACCCATACGCAATCGTGAATGTGATAAGGAGGATATGAGGGGAATATTCGGTATGGGCCTTCAGGAGATTTGACATATAGGGGATAGTACCGACGATGTGCGACTTGTGGAGGAGGACTGGACAAATGAACATCAAGGGGAGAACATCGACTAGGAAGTTCAACACATGGTCCAACATGTATGTCTGGCTTGGCGGTCATCTGAAACGAATCATGGGATGTGGTGGCGGCAATGCTGGATGGCATATTGAAAATAGAATTGATGAAAAATAGAATGAGTGTGGAGATGATATGTCTGGCGGACTGGAGGTAGCACAGCAGATGATGGTCTGGCGAAAGCTGATGATGATAGGCGCGTGTGCAGTGAGCATCTTTTGTAGTGTAGTAGGTGCTGTCGAGTATCATGCTTGTCAACACTCTCCCTCATAGTTTCAAGTATTATCTTGACCAGACTAGTAGCCTTGCTACAAGTGCTTTGAATTGCATTATCACTGCAAAGTAATAGTGTTATTTGAACACCAGAGTAGAATCCCTTAATTGGGTTCTCCGTTAAAATAGTCTTTGGTTGATATCCCCTTGAACACTATCAGTGGCTAGACTAAACTTGATTGTGTACCTTACACCAACGTTTAGTTCTGAGTTCACAGTTTCCAAAACAGATGTGAATATGAAGTAAATAGACAATGTTTGATTCTGAGGAGTTCATGGTGCAAAGAATTGATAACTGCAGGGGCTGTGTATTGGATATAAACACATCAATGTGATAAGGCTGCAACGTGGGGCTGTCATGGTAGGCAGTGCTCCTCACGTGATGTATATGTGATACAAAGGCAGGTATTGCCAGGGAAGACATTAGATAAGCAAAATCATGGTCTGGAAGAGGAATGGATTCGATGAGAGGAACATCGCCTCGTGAACCCAGATGTGGGAAAGGGACATCCGTGGGACATGGAGGTCGATCCACAGGATTAGAAACATTGGGGGCACATGCCACCAAAGTTGGAGGACATCTTTCACACACACGGAGGTCTACTGTGCCCCACGATGTGAGAAACATTGTCGGCACATGGCGCAAAAGCTGGATGACATCTTTCACACAGATGGAGATCTACTGCGCTTGGAGAATATATGTAGTGGGTGTCTATCAGTCGGCGATCTCCAGACAGTAGACCCCGAAATGGGAACTTCCAGAGGCATTGTGCACCCATTTGTCTTCTTGGACACTGTAAGCAAAATGACAGCCCGACTCTCATTGCATCATCCCCTCATCCTCACAAGCACTGGATGTCGAGTTCTCAAAGTGAACAAAACAATGCATTGACGTCAGCAGTTGAGTCTGAGGACATGCCACCATCCTATCAACCACCCCTACATCCGAGCAACCTCAACTATCATGCCGTCACCGTGGTGTTCTCACCGACTGGCACATGATATGGTCTTGCAGCAGCAGGGTAAGTAGATGAATTCACATGGAGAGACGTAAGCTCACACTATCAGTGTAGATCATATGAAATTGAGCTGTGGCTCAACGAGCATGATGTTCCACATGGAGTTAGAGTGCTGTTCCACTACATGTTTGGGCAAAGTCAGAGGGGAATACATGGGGAGTATGTGCAGGCATTGGAACATGTTCATGATCCTGTTGTCAATTTTTTCATGTTGTTGTGAAAAATGTATTGATCATCGTAAGAATCTGAAAATGTATCATAAATGCAAGGCAGTGAAAATTGTTCGACAAACATATAGCCAGTGTCTGGCGAGAAATGAGATACAATGTCTACCAGCACAAACATTGAATGCCAGAATTTGTGGCACCTCGCCAGGTAAGCCATGGATGTGGATTGCATGAGAGTTGTGAGGAGACTGTCGTGCACTGCACATTACATGTCAGTCGTCACTGGCACCCACGAATATTGGATGCCAACTTTCACGCTACAATCATGGGAAATACACTGATAATTATATATATATATATATATGTATAATATAGACAACACTTTGTACACATATGTCTTCCAAAATGAACACTTAGAAGACACCTAAGAGATGTTGAAAAATGAAGAAGCCTATAGATGTGGTATGAATGAAATATGGTTTTACAATTATTGGTTAATTGGTTACAGTCTGTCTCGAATAAAAGTATATGTTGTCATTGCTCACCAAGAGACAAAGGACAAACAAAGGACATATACCCTATTCTCATTGCATGATATGGTTCAGGCCCAGGATACGACTTGCGCTGACTATCAGCCCTCGCTAATTACCAAAGGTTGTGACACACTGATGACCATAGGAGAAAGTCTAGAAGGTATGGCTTTCATCATCAAATAGTGTCGTAAAAATTATACAGCATAATGAATCATCGGAAGCTTGGACGCAGTTCTACGCAAGAAAAGAATCAAAGTGCAGCATTGCATGCACAATAAAACAGATGATTGGGATTCAATATGAAGTCAGGTCTAAGATCCATCAACCTCGCCTGCTTTAACCAATACCTTACGGATAGTCTAGACCTTTCCGGGTGCTCGAAATGAAAAGGTCTTTGCTCTTGATATTCTTCGTCATCCAGTCCCCGAACTGAATTCCCCATAGAATACCGATGTAGGAACTGCCCCCATTCCGTCAAGTGCAACTTGGGTCACTCGAACCACCGACAACAAATACGAGACACACCATTCCGTTTGAGAGGAGTATGCCCTCGAATTTCGTCTTGTATTCCGCACTAAGTGGCTTGCCATTGAAGTAGCTGAGAATGTTTTGGGAAAGTGTTCCAATGTGGAATTGGCCTTTGACAAATTGTTTCACTTCCTTCCAATCAAGAATATCACCAGCAGCCAATATGCCTAGGAAACCTGCGACTTGCAGCGTAGGGTCAACTTTAACAAACCCCGCGGAATTGAATGCACGTTTTCCAAGTGTGGCAATGTACTCAGTATTCGGTTTCCCTCCACGAGTTGGAACCTGTAACGAATTGAGTCAATATATACATACTACAAGATCGGCCTCGACGCGAACACCCTTGTCCGTCACAATACTGAAGCTTATCCCGGATGGTACATTATTGATGCGATCGTCCAAGATGAGAGAAATTTTCCTATCCATCAGCCGTTGCCCCATGTACTTTCGGAATGAATCAGGAGAGACACTGGAAAGAAGATGCGGCTGTCCATGTACTATTGTGATCTCATCCTAAATAAAAAAAATGGTCTGATGTTTTTCGTAATGCAATTTGTACAAACGGAGTAAATGTCCCTGATTTCTCCAGCTAGTTCTGGGAACAGGTACGTCATTATCGGCAAGATTGCAGATTTTTTTTTTTTTAAAAAAAACAGAAAAAAAAAAGAAACAAGACACTCATCCATTCCGACTGGGCCGCCCCCGACAATCGCAATACTTTTCGCCCGCTTGAATTTTTCTCTCCAGGTCTGGATAAAGGACAAAGCTTCGTCCTGTCGAACGGGGACATCGACTCCTCCCTCCCAATGAGACCAAGAGGCAAGTACGAGCACATCAAAAGGAATCTTTTCACCCCGGTCCGTCACGAAATGCCTTCCTTGATCCCCTTCTCTCACGATTGAAGCGACGGTAGCCTGATGGAAGGTTCCATTTTTGTTGTGAAATAATCTGTCGTATGGAATAAGAACTCTATCTTCGAGATTTCCTTCGGATGTGATTATCATTCTAAGTACACCGGGTAGATGGAGATAATGGTCACGAGCGGATATAAGGGTCAAGGCGTGTTTTGTGGGGTCGAGCTGCTTAGACAAAGTACGGGCGAGCGAAGCGCCTGCGAATGTTTTCAATTCCATCTCACGAAAAGAAAGATACAACTTCACCTGCACCACCCGCACCGACAATGACGACATTCTTCTTGCATGTCATGTCTGAAGTTGAACGCAGATTTATCGAAGAGCCGCTTGGCTGATCGGGAGATTCTGATGAGATAGGTAGTTGCCACTTAGCTAGCTGTTTCTTGCAATGCGAACTATACCTTACCCTACACGAAGGGATTTGAGGATGTTAGCTGCATTGCGAACAAAAGGATTTCGTTGATTGGTGCACATAACATGACTTGCCTGTGGAACCAAAAACGCTACAGCACCCACAAGCACCGGAAGGGATGATATGCACGCCTTATAATTCCAAGAGTGTTGGGGTCCCGTACGTTTCTTACTTTCGCCGCCTTCAAGGGAACAAGGTCCTCGGGAGGACTGGAATGTGCAATATGTACATTTTGGTGTCCCAAAGGCGTTGACAACCTGAGCGTTTCTTGTTCTCCACGCAGTCAGAAGGGTTAGAACACTCATCAAGGCAAGGGCAAAGGAGAACTCGGATGTTGTTTGGCTTTGGGTGTTTATGTTCACGATAGTGTTCTCCTTAGCGGAACCTCGACCCCGGAACGACGTTGCCTGAGCGAAGCAACTGAAAACTTCATGAGAATTTGATAGCCTCCCCGAAGCTACACAGGGAGACCTAGTGGCTCGGAGTGATATGTGTTGAATAGTACTGGCCTGTTCAAAGAAGTGAACTGATTTTGTTCAGTCACATGTCACGCAACCCCGGGAACTCCGGGCGCCCACATATATCCACATTCTGTGGACGTTAGAAACACATGCGGTACTGCCGCTATGATCACAGTCCCATCGATTGTGAACGTAGCCCCATCGATAAGGTGAGGTTGAAGTACGACCCGTCTGTCACTCGAAGCAATTGTAATGGACTCTGATATTTCGCCCCTGGTGTTGGTCTTCAGAAGCTTATCTCAATTCATTCTCCTGGTGCCAAACCGGGATCCAGTCGTGAGGCAATCAAGACAGAACTAGATGGCAAGCTCATCTTCGACGACGAGCGCGTTTTTCGCCGTCTGGGTATAGATTGTGTTCAGAACACTCTGGTCGATGAATGTTTAGCCTCCTTTAATAGCGATAGTAACATCCGAAGTTGCAAGAAAATCCTCGACAGTCTCCTTCTGGCGAAGAGTGACGATGAGAAGAAAATGTATACCCCCTTGGTATGTACTTCGCCCTTTCTTTGTTATTCATTACCCGGGATTTTATCGCTTGATTTAGTTTACGATATTTGAGCACATTAAACAATTTGACTTCAAGAAAGAACCTAGACAATTTGATCGTCAGTGGGTTCCCACGGCCAACACCACTTTGAAGACAGATGGAGACACCTGGGATTTCCCTCTTGTTAGCCCCGACTTTACTCTTCTGGACATCTCCAAAGGTTCTCCTCGCCATAGCTCATCTAACGGTGAGAAATTTCAGCATCTGTGGCGTCACCGAAGCGCTTTCGCGGAAATTAAGCCCAACGCCTCCCTTGGTCCAGTTCCTGCGTCTGCTGGTGTTGTTAAGGATATTGTAGCACAATCTGCCGACTATGCCCGGCTGCACATGTCGGCAAAACCTTTCCAACTGTTTACCTATGGACTGCTCATTTTCGGTTCAAAGTTCTGCGTCGCTATTTACGACCGAGATGGTGTCCTTTTCTCCCCAACACACGATATGTGGCATGACACACCAATATTCATTCGAGTCATTCGTCGCTTTACATGTGATTTGTCAGATGTGCAATTGGGACAAGATCCGACCGTCCGCAAGTTCCCAGAGACGGAAGCCTTGACGTTTCAAAATGAAGCCAAGGACTTAAAAATACCCAATCACACATTTCCGATATATTCAATAAATATGGGCCGCGGGAATTTTTCGTGGTGTACACTCGGTCCTCCGCTATGGTCTTCATTGTCTTTGCTAGGCAGAGGTACTATTATCTGGCGCGTGTGTGAACCTTCGAACCGAAAAAAAGTAATGGTCCTCAAGAACGCCTGGAGACGAAGTGAGCGCTTGGCGGAATCGACAATATATTCATCGATCAAAGGTTCACACCCTGGTCTCGTGGATTTTCATTTCGGGGATGACGTCGTGTTCCCGACGGACACGGACCGTCTCATCACCGTCTCACACCTTCGCGACAAAGGTACAAATAATGAGGGAAACACGCCTATTCTTCATCGGCTGGTGTTTAATACCTTAGGCCGACCACTTTGGGATTATAAAACTGAGATCGAACTGCTTAAGGGACTTCGCGCAGCATTAGCCGGTTAGTGGGTCTCTTGTGCTGGCGACACTGGATTCAGCATTTTCTGACCATTCTTGTAGCGCATCGCTTTTTAAGTGAGCAAGGAATACTGCACCGTGACGTGAGCGCTGGCAATATCATGCTCTCCGCACGAAACGATCCTCCCATGGGGTCCGAAGGCTTTCTCATGGACATGGAATTTGCTCACTTCGATCACTCGGCCTTGAGTATCAAGGAGAAGATTCTAGTAGATCCTATCCTTGGGCCTGGGGGTGTTATGACCGACGAAACCACACGAACGCGCATTAAATTCGACGCAGTGCCCGTTAAGCGAGGTGCAGTCATGACGGTAGGTCTCCATCCGCTAGTGCGACTTTATCTGATGTATTATCGGTGCAGGGAACCTTGCAATTTATGGCTAAACAACTTCTAAAGGCGGCATCTCGCGGTCAGCAAATCAAACATGAAGTCCATCATGATATAGAATCATTTGTCTGGGTTCTGTGCTATGCCGTTGGAAGGCGTGGTGTGTCCGACCCACCAACAGCCATTCTCGACAACAAACCCTACTATGAGGAACTTAAGGCGTTTTTTCATGTTCATTATGGGCGCATGGATATTGCGGCAATTAGAAGAACACGAGACAGTATTGATGACGGCACTCTCACGCTGACTGAGAGTTTTCCAGAAATTGCCTCTGAACCGCTGAGACAGCTTTTCTCGGCTTTGCATGACGCCCTCATGGGTCATTTTTTGGCCTCTAGAGGGCCTGCTGTTCGAAACGGATCTTTTCCTACGTACGAATTTCTTCAAGACTTGTTGGATGCAACGATTGAGAAGATTCAAAATTTGCCACCTGATGCCAGATATCCGTGACTTGGTGCTCTGGACGTTGGTGTAACCCAAGGATCAGCATCCCCTCAACGCACATGATCTTTGACAATTTATCCTGTGTTTGGAGGGCGAGTAAGTAGATAGCACGACGGGTTCATCTTATTAGGGATTGGAACGCTGTTCATACCATATATGTTCTGTAAATGGGAACATGTGAATATGGATACTCATATTTACCTGTGTTTGAAGCTGTTGACGCGCAGTCAGATATACGGAGGTCCGGGCCAACTCGTCCGGCGGACGTCCGCCGAACGTTCGGGCCCTTCAGGCCTGCAGACGCGTCCTGCATCCCCTAAGTTATCCCTTCAGCCCTATCGGTCCCAGAACTCGCGCATTGAAGCCCTGCAGCTTCTCCTCTCTCACCCTGTAGCCCCTCACCGTTCACGTATATGCTCACCCCCTCCCGGGCCTTCAACCCTTCGGACCGTTCGTTCTCCATGGCCTCAGATGTCCGCCGTACGTTCGGGACCTTCAGGCCTCCCGACGCGACCTGCAGGCCTTCGCATGGCATTGAATCCCTTCAGAGCTATCAGTGTCAGAACTCGCGCAGTGAAGGCCTGCGCGTCCATCTCAATCCCACCCTGTAGCCCTTCCCGTATACACCTCCGGGACCTTCAAGCGTTCAGACGCTTGAAGGTCCCGGCTCACACAATTAACACCTTCCACTACCGCCGTTCTTTTCTGCTCCCCTGCACACCTTCACGCAAGCCTGAAGTACCCGAACATTATTTGCCCTCAACGCATCCTAGGTATGTGGAGATAATGACATCCAGGTTAAAGTCTTTTTCTAATTGACCAGGGCGGCCCTCAACCCCTTCAGCCAATCACTCCACCGCCTGAAGTTAGTAAGTCTCACTCACTTCACCTCCCTTTTATTCTCATCCGCCGCCAAATTGTGAATTTAGGGACGGTGGCTACATTTTATTTTTCCTGCACATCTTTTATTGCACCATAATGCACACATGTAACAGAACGGAAACCGTTAGCTTACGTGATTCATCGACACCTTCCATGGCGACTCTAGCCAACGAATTCTTGCAACGCCTCACTGATCATCCGTCTCTTCGAGACACAATCACATTCGAATTCTTACAGCGCTTCATACATCTGACGCACAAGCTGTGTCCAGAAATCATCTCTCTCCATGTCAATCCAGTGCCGGATACCATCCAGCTCCCACTGCATGTTGAAAGGTTTTTGAGCTCTGTGACGGCTGTAGATATCTCTGTTGTCAAGCTGTGTTGGATTGCATTTGGAGATCTAATTTTGAAAGACCGTGATACATTAATAATATCATCCGATGGTGATATCTTTCGTGAACATGGTCACGAATATCACATTGGTAGCTCTTACGTTGCACCTTTTTGCGTACTAACTGTCTAATCTAGGTGCAGAACACCTTCGTCCCCCATCACGCACCTGTTCAAAGGTGCAATGCCAAGGTCACCACCTTGTCGATGAGCGTAAAACCGAGGGCCAACTGTTCACGTTGCGCAGGGGCGTTTTACCAGTATGGGCTGTCTCCTCGTATTGCAAAAGTAAGAATGTGACCTCCATATGCCTACAATATCAATACTAATTGCCCTAGATTGTTCCACACGTTATTATCACAACTACTCGGTAACATTATCCAGTGCGCCGGGTGCGACTCGCAATTATTACTGCACAATATCACCATTCATCCAGGTGACCGGGCATAGCTATGTTGAAGCCGACTTGTGTAAATTCATAGAAACCCAAATGGTGTTCACTCAGTGAGTGCTCTGCCACATAACTGGTGCATAAGTGTGACCTGTAATGTAGTGCATCTGCGCAGAGCATATCACGAGTTTACAATATGGCACTAAAAACACCAGAGGACAGTCAGGAAAATGCTTCGACATTTCTCAAGAAAAGCATGGATGGCGAATTGGTCCTCGATGCATTTTTCCTTCACGCGCTGTTGCGTGACAACATGAAACGAGGGGCCTGTTTGAGCGTACCACACCATGGTGGTCACAATGACCGATTCACAGATGCTCTCAATGAGCGCAATTTGCGCATGGCTGGGACAGGTCAATAAATGTGGGGGCATGCTTGTATTGCGCAAAGATGTACACAGGGGAGGATGGCCACATATGTAAGTTTTGCTTGCTGTCTCAAGATATCCAGATTTGATTCTTTGGACGGTTAGACCGCATGACTGCCGGAGTCACTGACGGTATCACGGTGGGACATCCCTGTTGTTGTGTGCACGATTGCAAGGTGCCACTGGAGCACCATCATCACAGGTTTTGCCCCACACATCGCCATTTGAATGGCCTGTGTCGAGTCAAGGGATGTGCTTTGCCCGCAGAGCTTGGACATCGAACATGCTCACTCGTAGTGCATCGTGCAACTGAGCAGAACCCACGCCCTTCGTTGGGCCAACTACGGAATCGGTTGGACATGCTCAATGTCCACCAGGTCGGAAGGGCAGGCTCTGTCTCTACAGAGTCTTTGAGCACCTCTGCGGCATCTTTTAACACAGCTGCTGCGTCTTCAAGCCCTCCACCGACCTTGGGAGAGACTGGGATTCTGTCTCTAGGAACGCCTCACCAGGCAAAGGCGCAGTTTGGTCGGTCATGGACAAACAACGAGCAATTGTTTGTTTGATGCTGTGGGGTGATCACATCTCGAGCGACTTTTTATGGTTCGGAAGGGATTGCGGGAGTCAAGGTCAGTCATTCACAAACACATCCTGAGAGTTGAGATGACACGACTTTCGTTAGGACTTCCTCAAAGCTACTTTTCCTTCACACTACCCCGGTGGCATGCCATCATATATCTTTTATGATAACAACTGCCAGCTGATGGTGCATCTGATACACAGTGGTGATGATTACTTTATAAAGGTGGGCCTTCCTGTGGACATGTTCCATTTCAAATGTAAGCACAAGGAGACCGATGTCATGTGCCAACCACACTGCAACCCTGCATGCTTCAAGGAACTGGTTGGAAATGCCAACACTTCCAATGGCTGGATTTTCAATTCCTTGGCAGCTGAGCAAGCCAATGTGTGGTTTGGCAAATTTGCAGCAAACATTTGGGAGATGCTCCCAACATGGTGTGTGGTCAATAATGACAATGAAGGAACCTACTGACAATGCACCTCACAGCTACAATTTCTACTTGGATGAAGTGATAGCTGTTCGCAATTGGTTCATCGTATCTGAGTTGCGGCGCAAAGGCAGAGTGCCTCACCTTGTGCCTGAGGAAATTTTGCATGGGGAGGTGTGATGGTTTGGATGGCGTATGTAGCAGTGCATTAATGGGATTCAGATGTGTGTACATAGATTCACACATTGTGAATAGGAACTTTGTACAACTTTTCAAGTGTTGGATCAAGTGCTATATATCGCAGTGTCATGATTGGCTGCACAGGGAGTGACTGGCCACCATTGAGGCGATGTAGGGACTCAAAAGGACCTGCGTGCAATCTCACCAATGCCACCCATGGGTGGCCAGGATGTGACCACAATCGTGGTCATTCAGGCATGGGTGGAATCACATGAAAGGCATCAAATGGTACAGGGAAAACTGCATTGGGCAATGAAAGTGGGAAACACTCAGGGGCAAACCTCTGATCCATGGACCACTTCAACTGTAAGTGATATCACACCCCCCCAACCGTCGGCTCGCCTCCTGTCAAGCCGATGTCACCTTCCCCGCCCATGGCATCAGCTGTGCTCACACTGCCCTTTGCCTTGAGTCTGTACACAACCATGCAAAGCTCATTTCTGAAGCTCGATATCCCTCTGGGTCTTGCAGTTGGGCCAGTCAGTGCTATCACGGCCGCATTCTCATGAGTTTGCCCTGGGCCATACTCATCCAGCAAAGTGGCTATTGTGAGGCACTGTCCAACCCAGTCAGCTTGACGGAGCAACAGTGCACCAATGGATTGGTTGGATATGCTTTTGCCAGTTCCTTTGGGGTGTGGGGTCCTCTTGATCTCCCTGACCTTGTGCATAACTTTGACGAGCAGAGGTCCATCCATGCCATAGCTCTCTGTGGCATTCTGTTTCTTCCTGGAGATAAGCTCCCTCACAACAGGGTCAGCATCCCATCATGCCCTCAGCGTTTCTAGGATAGTGTTATTGGTGACCCCAGTGCCACCTTCAGCCCCTGGTGGTGCAACCTGGGGGGTGGAGTTCAGGCTGTGTGTGCTCCTAATCCCCCCATGTGCAGTAGCCTGACCCCCCTGACGCTCACTAACCCTTGCACGTGCATGCACAAGTGGGGCCATGACATCAGTCAGGTGAAACTGATGAGGTATGGAGCATCGCAAGGTCGTCTCTGCACTGTCCTCCTACCTGATTCACAAACACCTGCATTTTGTAACCTCGTGCATGTGGAAGGACTATGAGCCTCCTGGGGTTACATGAGGGCAGTGCATTTGTGCCCCCAGACAAGCGAGCAAAAATGACATGGCTGGGCTTGTCAAACATCTCTGAGATAACTGACACTTTGGCAGCCCCTTCACAAGCCAGGGCAATGAGCCCCAGGTCGCCATGCAGATTGGGTGTACCACATACCATCTATCCTCCTATGAGACACCTGAAAACCCTCTAATAGATCATCACCAAGAACAACATATTCCCCACTCCTTGCATGGTAATGAACCTGAAGGACCAGCTGCACCAATGTGTTATTGATGTGCTCTGGACCCTCCCAATGATCCACAATGTGCACAAACACACTCTCCACCTCGGTGTCATCCCCAGGTGGAGGGATCTCATTGCCCAACAGGCTCATGCTGCTCCCCTCATCCATCTGTGTGCATGACACCTTTGGTGAGCTCATATGTTCAGTGTTTGCTTGTAGAATTAATGGAAGCACCTGGCTAGGCATGTCCCCTGGTGGGTATCTCTGGTCCTTGTTGTGTGAGTCAACCACTGCTGAGCCATCACCATGTGTGGATATCCCTTGCTTGGCCTCTGAAAGCTCAATCAGATCAGACATTGTGTCCCCCAGGCCTTCATTGGCAGGGAGCATGCCACCTGCATCTCGTGACTGGCCAGGTATGTGGTGGTGAGCCCCAAAACAATTTGGACACCCATCTGCATTCACTCACATAGCATGCTGCTGGTGGTGTTAAGTTGCCCCCATGCACCAGCTCCTGCAATATCTCCTCAATGCGCCTCTGAGCAGGAGGCACTGACCAGGGGTTGCTGTCAGCCTCACCCTCAATCACAGCCCAGTTGATGGCAATCCATGCCTGTAGAGCCCTAAGTATTGCAGAATATTTCGTCTTAGGTGCATCGGACAGCCTGTTCACCCCTGTTTGGATGCGTATCAGATGCTATGTTGGACAATATCTTGTCAAGATTCAAATGTGAGCCAGTGGACACAACCTGCGGACCCACATTGATAACATTCACAGGCAGCTGACTGCTGCATGTGAACAAGCACCATTGGTCAGCCTGCAAATGTGCTGCACAGGGACCATACATACAGTTCATGTTCTGACAATAAAACTGAAGAGTTACTTTTAGTGAGACGCATGCTGAATACAATAAGCAACAGAATTTTCTTTTAAAGGGGAGACCATTAAATACACCCTGGTGCTAACTAATCAACCCTGCCGCCATGATTGGTATCTCTGCACCAGAGGGTGCCAAAGTCCAGCCATTGTGGTCCCTGCTGCTATCTCACTCACCCGTACCTCCTTCAGAAGCCTGGCCCAGGCCTTGTCAAGCTCCCACACAGTTGTTTTCTTTGAAGCTGGACTCTGGGAGGCCCACACACTGTGCCCACGCCTCTCGTTTGCTCTGATTATGAGTTTTTACACCAGCCATTACCTCAACAAGTGACTTGACATGGATTATATGCGTAGGTGGCCAAGGCACGAGGCCAGATGGTCCCCCGCTACCAATCTGCAGTGCCACATCAGTCACCCCTGAAACCGAAGCATCTGAGTCAGACCCTGGGGTGCGTGACTGTTGGGGCTTCTTCCTGTACCAGAGAGCAATCATGGGGTGAGTTTGCAGCCCCCCTGGCCTTACACTCAACTCACAAAATGGGCAACATGTTAGGCTCAGAGTCAGTCTCCAATCCACTCAATGCCAGCTCTTCTTCATGTGTGCGCTTTGCCAATCTGCTACTGCCCCTCCAGAGTCAGTTTTTCCTCCAGCATCAATTGCAAACTTACATGTTATTGCCATTCACACTGGCCATGTCTGTGAAAGGGCTTTCCAAGTCCCCAGTGTCCACCAATGCAGCATGACCTGCAACAGATGACCCAGGCAATGCCGACAGAGATGTTCCCTTTGGGACCTCTACATTGAACTCTGCAAACCCAGGGCAGTTGGTGACCCCGCATGACCGCAAGTAGAGTGTGTCACCATTCCCCACTAAGAGTGGTAGGGAAGTCGTAACCCATTCTTGCTCATGAATGTCAAAAAACTCATATGTACCGCAATCAGTCACTTGCCTGATGATTTCTTCACATTGGCTAGGATGGAACCTGCGGTTCTCACTGGCTTGGACTCTGTATGCCATGCAAGGTTGAGCATCCTGCCATTGACATTAGTGATTAAACCTGATGAACACACGGTTGACTTACAGCTCTCCACCACTTCACACGCACAATGCACTGCTCTGCTTGCACATCTTTCATCCTAATCCTATCATGTTCAATCAGTGCACGATCCTCGGCTTCAAACTGTATGAGCTTCGTGGCATATAGTGGACTCAGTGGCTGAGCATAGGTCCCAGAGCTGGAAACACAGGGTAAGGGTGAGGAGTGAGAGGGGGTGCCTATAGACCCATTCATAGTAGTCCACACTGGAGTCCTGAGAGGTGAAACCGGCGATGGTGATGCCTTGTAGTGACCAGCAGCTGGGAATGATAGAGTTGTATTGGCCTGAGACGCAAACAATGCATTGCAATCTTCTTTGCAGCTGTGATGCACGCACTTGATGTGGTGAGGGTGTGGGTGGGGACGTGTTGAGCAGAGGATTCCTGAACATGGTGTTGTTGTGCGTGGGGAAGTACCAGTGCTAGGGTAATCACACCATACGAAACCCTTACAGATATCATCATCCTGTCAAAACCCAGATTCATTCCCAGCTTTTTCCACTTTTCTCCAATATATTCCGATTCTCATTCTTATCAACATCTACATCTTCGGTCTTATGTCCATATTTACTTTTACCCTGATCCTGTATTCACTCCGTTTTGGATTTCTGTGTTTGTATCTTTCCTTCGGATCATATCAATTCATTATATACAACTCCTCCATCTACTTTGTTAGTCAGTTCGAATATTGACCCACCTTGACTCGATAACTTCTCACTTCCATCTCTAAGTCTTATCCGACTCTCCGTTCTCCAACTCCTCCGATCTTGTCTGACTCCTCCAACATCCCGACCTTCCAAAATACCAGGACACGAAGGATCCAAGAGGGCGCAACCTATAAGTTGAAGCCAATGTCCGTACCTTCCGATTCTGACTCCAAAGCCCAAACTCCGACATTCCGATAATTCCAACATCCGACGAGAAGAAATCAAGTTCATAACAGTATATTTGAACTGAAACTCTTGATCCATTCACTATGCCTTCTACCAGATCCCATACTGTCACCAGAAACACAAACCCCAGATCTATCCCCCCGAATAACAAACCAGAAGACGACCCCGGTGACAATGACAACACCAACAACAACGAGGACGATGATGACGATGAAGATGATGGGAAGGCTATGCTAAAAGCTTTGAAACAGATAGCCAAGCACATGGGAACTCCAAATAAAGGTCAAACCGGAAAAACCAAACTCTGCAAACCTGACACCTTCGACGGATTGGATTCCTGAAAGCTCCATCCTTTCCTCCTTCAATGCAAACTCCACTTCCGCGACTATCCTCAGACCTTTTCCAGTGAGGAAGCGAAGGTTACTTATGCTATCTTTTTTTTAAAAGGGACGGCTTTAGATTTTTTCGAGCTTGAACTCTTAGACGATGACACCTTCCAAGACCCACCCTGGCTCACAAACTATCGGGACTTCATGATGGTACTCCGAGACAATTTCGGAGCTTACGATCCCATTGGCAATGCCAAAACTGAACTTCACAATCTCCAAATGTGCAACAACTGACACATCACAAAGTTTATCATAGAATTCAACTGCCTCGCCGCTAGAGTCAACTGGGGTGACACTGCACTTTGTAGGAGTTTTTACACTAAACTTCCCAATCATATTAAAGATATTCTTGCAACCCAGGACAAAGCTGACATGCTTCCAGAGCTCTGACAACTCACGCAAAGCATCGACAACTGTTATTGGGAACGATGAGGCGAAGTCAACCGTGCCACCACTTCCAACAATGACTACTCTGGTAACAGCAACAAATCAGACAAGCAAGAATCCTGATTGAACCAATCGCAGAAGAGGATGAACGACAACAACAGTTCGGCTTCCGCCTCTTCTACCAAACCTCAGTCCTCCATGCCAAATTTCCACAAAACTCTGGATATCTCCAACATACTTGGAAAAGACAGAAAAATAACCCAGCAGGAAAGACAGTGACACATGGACCAGAACCTTTGCATGTTCTGTGGGAAACCCGGGCACATTGTGAAGGACTGTCCATGATCAACCTCCCTTAATGCTCAATTGAAGGCCCAAGCAGCCTCTGCAATTTCAAGCAAACCCGAGTCCAAGGCCGAACCTGCAGCCATTATGGATTCAAAAAAATAATAAGCAGCTCTGAGACCTCCGCACAGACCCAGAGCTGCGTTGATTCCATCTGTGTGTTTTGCAAGGTTCGACTCAACGCTTCCGCTCTTTCAAAATCTGATTCTCTTACTATACAACTGACTTCTGACATTATTCCAAATACTAACATTCAAGCTCTCGTGGACTCCCATTCCACGCACTGTTTTGTAGACTCATCATTCGCTTCCAAGCTTCCGCTGGAGTTCCACAACATTCCGCAAATCCTGCTAAAACTTTTCGACGGCACTTCTAACGTCTCAATCACACAGACTATTAGTGTGCCAATCTGCTTTCTGTCCAGCAAAAATCAGGTTGTTGCTATGTATGTAACACTGCTTGATTGTAGCTGCTCCGTCATGCTAGGACACAAATGGCTCACCTGCTACAATCCGTTGATTGACTGGGTATTGAGTAGTATATCATTCCGCACTCCTCAGCAGCAAGATTCAATTCCGATGTCACTCTCTGCGAGCCCCGCCACTGCGGTCTCCAGAATCCCAAAATCTGATCACGCAGACACCCCTCCAACATTTGAACAAGACTCACCTATCGACCTAGTCCCTGCCTCTGTGTTTGCTCACCTGTGCAAACTAGATAATGAGGAGATCTTTCAGTTATCCATATTTCTGAAAGGAAGATCTGCTTCCATCATCGATGCTTCTCTGAATCCCAATCTGACAGCCAATCTCGATGGTGCCATCAGAATATCATGAGTTTTCCGACATCTTCAGCAAGAAGAAAGCGGAAATCCTCACCAATCATCAACCGTACGATCTCAAGATTGACCTGATAGAGGGAGAGAGTCCCCCCTTGGGTACCATTTATTCCCTATCTCCAGTTGAGCTAGAAACACTCCGAAAGTTCATTGAAAAGGCATTAGCCATAGGATTCATCCGCCCTTCACTTTCTCCACACAGTGCTCTGGTACTATTCCCGAAGAAGAAATTCAGTGGACTCCAACTTTGTATCGATTTCTGTGGTCTCAACAAGATCACAAAAAAAGACCGATATCCGCTTCCCTGACTTTCCAACCTTCTGGAAAGCCCCGGAAAGGTGCAGATTTACAGCAAAATCGATCTCCGACATGCTTACCATTTAGTCCGCATTAGAGAGGGTGACAAGTGGAAAACCACTTTCAGGACCTGATACGGTTCCTTTAAATGGCATGTTATGCCCTTCGGTCTCACTAACACACCAGCCACTTTTCAGTGATTCGTGGACAACATATTCAGTGACATGCTCGATGTCTCTGTCCTCATCTATTTGGACGACATCTTAGTCTATTTCAACAACCTGAAAGAACACAGAGAACATGTCCGCAAAGTTCTCTGACGGCTCCCAAAAAACCAACCTTATGCAAGGTCCGACAAATGCGACTTTCACAAGACAATGATGGAATATCTTGGATACATGCTCTCTCTGGAAGGGCTTTCAATGGCAGATGACAAGATCAAAGTAATTCAAGAATGGCCCGAACCCTGAAAAGTAAAAGACATCCAATCCTTCCTAGGTTTTGCCAACTTTTACTGACATTTCATTCATAATTACTCCAACATCGCAATTCTGCTTACCCGACTCACTCGGAAATCTGTAAAGTGGAACTTCTCTGATGAGTGTCAGAAATCCTTTGAAACACTTAAGAAAGCCTTCACCACAGCCCCTATCCTTACGCACTGGATTCCCAATTGTCAAATCATCATGGAAACTGACGCTTCAGACTATGCCCTAGCGGCAATCCTCTCTATCATTTCTCCAGAAGACAGCAAAATTCACCCTGTAGCTTTTCATTCCAGAACTTTTACAGCCCCGGAATTAAACTACGATGTCCATGACAAAGAATTACTTGCTATTTTCGAAGCTTTCAAGATTTGGCGACATTACCTTGAAGGTTCCGGTCCCACCATTGACATTGTGACCGATCACAAAAACCTCGAATATTTTGCTTCCACCAAGCTTTTAACACGATGACAAGTATGATGGTCGGAATACCTATGTCAGTTCAACCTTGTTATCCGATTCTGACCCAGGAAACTCGGAACAAAACCCAACTCTTTAACTAGACGATGGGACATCTATCCTAAAGAGGGGAGTAGTGACTATGCCAGCGTTAACCCACATAATTTCTGTCCAGTTTTCACTAACAAACAGCTGTCATCGTCTATAAGGGCAACCTCTGGGGCTAGTGGAATATCACACTAGAGCCTGGCAGATGGGAATCCAAAGAGAAAAGCCTAAGGACTCCCACTGCCGAGGCAGCTACTAACTAGGGAAAGACTCCAAACAGACTGAACGTTCTGGGCACTTAAAACAGAAGTCACGTGACCTATGACGTAGCCCAGGTAGGTTCCAACTTGCACACATCACCGGGCGCTTAAATCGCGAATAGAAGCGCCAGTGGTAGAAGTGAGTAGGAAGGAGGAGGGGGGGAAGGAAATGGGAATATTAGATAGAAGCAACAGGGAGGAAAGAGAGATAAAAGGGAGATGGGGATAGAAGGGGTGAACATGAATAAGAGAGGAGAATAGGAGGAGGAGAATAAAAAGGAGCAGTATGAGGGGTTCCCCTTACATTGTCCCTCTGAGCCACATCCCTTAACGTCACAATCCTCTGCGCAGTTACCATCATGGATTTCAAGAAACTCCATGAAGAAATCTGACAATCCATCTCCTCTGATCCTTGTTATGGATCCCTATAATGTACTTATAGTCTCAAGAATCTGCCTATAGGGTTCCAAGTGTTTCTGATCAGTGGTTCTCTTTCTATTTCTATCCCTTGTCACTGCTGCTGGGTTCACTATTAATGATCCACAAGAGTCCACAACTTGGGTCGCTGACCTAATACTTGCCAAATCAGTAACTCAGCTTCAACTCAACTACTGACCAATAATTACCATTATTGTAACTCAGCAGCTGAGGTAAGCCAAATCATTGGTCAGCAGGATCATTAATTAGCTCCACAGCAGGTGACTTCTTATTTATCATCCAATATTAATTAGCTAGAGACATTATGACGTCACTACAACCCCAAATCTGAGCCTGAATGCTATGATATCATTTCAGCATCATAGTTATTCATGAGTCAGTAATTTAGTGACATCATAGGTGCCTCTAGCCAATAGTTAGCTTCATATTAATAGTGTAGAAGCTTCTGGAAGATTCTAACCATATATGGCAGCTGCCAGAACCTTCCAGCAGCTTCCATTCTATTGTTAGACCTTCCTAAAGTGTCTAGGGTGTCTCAGATGTAAAGCTATAAGTATAGCTCTAGGTAGCCTTGCAAAAAGCAATCACACACAGCATTTCACACCTACATGGCTGTTGGTCAGCCTCGAAGCCCATCCATGAGTCGGCGACCAGAGTCGAGCATGAAAGGAGTCTCTTTTGTGGAAGAACTGGACATAGCTGTTGTACTAAAACTCTGCAAGGAGCAGGAGCTCATCCCAGTCGGCCTCTCACTCGTTCACAAATAGACGGAGATACTGCACAAGCTCTTGCTTGACAGCGTTCTGTCTGTCCATCAGTCTGTGGGAGCTATGCAGTTTGGAGGCAGCCAGACTTAAAGACTACCCAGAAGTCTGTATAGCAAACCACCACGTTCCAACTAACTGACAAACTGTGTACCTTGTAGGGCCAAATACCACGCGGAGGGCTAGGCCATGGTGTCGCCAAACATCACCCCTAAAGAGACGAGAAGCTCCCAATGCTGTAATTGTAGGGCCAAAGTGGGGATAAAGTAAAAGCTTGTGATAAGGAAACAACCACCACCATCACTCCATCAGACCCTGATGCGAGTAGGGCGAGTTCTACAATCAAATCGACAATGACCATCTCCCAGCGCTGCTCAGGAATGTCCAGAGGGTACACTTCTCCAACTAAGCAACCGACGTTGAGCCTTGGTGCATAGGCACAGGTCACATGCCTTTGTGTAGCTACCAATGTAGCGAGACATGTGTAAGCCACCAAAAGCTACCGAGAGACAAGCTCCAAGGTCTTCCAATGTCCAGCATGGCCAGCAATACAAGTGTCGTGCATGTAGGAGACAATTCGACATGGTTAACTAGTCATGCTGATAGTGGTGACATATACCTATCAACAGAACACAAGTGTACTTTTAACTTGTTGTTGTTGGTCTTGTCCCTTCGCTCCTTGTTTCTTGGCTATCCTTTTAGTCCTTCAGTTGAACAGCCATTCAATTGTTGCGACCTTGAGCCTAGTCGTCCAAGTCTGCTTTCCCCATATTGCATATAAAAACAAAGCATTGGAACCCTGTACGCTCTCCCTCATAGTTTCAAGTATTATCTTGACCAGACTAGTAGCCTTGCTACAAGTGCTTTGAATTGCATTGTTACTGCAAAGTAATAGTGTTATTTGAACACCGGAGTAGAATCTCTTAATTGGGTTCTCCGTTAAAATAGTCTTTGGTTGATATCCCCTTGAACACTATCAGTGGCTAGACTAAACTTCATTGTGTACCTTACACCAACGTTTAGTTCTGAGTTCACAGTTTCCAAAACAATCCTGCAATTACCAACTATCCTGCAAATCCTCTGACACCCCGATGGTCAGTCAATCTTCAAGGACTCCTCTGGCTCGACAACAAAATCTATGTTCCTGACGTTAACGACCTCCGACCCCGTGTTCTACAATATCTGCATGATCACCAAATCTCCAGACATTTCAGACAAAACAAGACACCCAGCAACATCCAATGTGAATATACATGGCTGAAACTCTGTGACTTCGTTATCTCTCATGTCAAATCCTGTACAACATGTATGCGATCAAAATCCCAACGACACCAGCCTTACGGATTCCTTAAGCATTTACCAATTCTGCCAAGACGATGGAACTCCATATCCTTGGATTTCATTGAGCCGCATCCACTTTCATCGGGTCTTGACAGCATCCTTGTTATCATTGACAGACTCACAAAACAAGCGATGTTCATTCCAACAGTCATGACAATCACTTCTCTGATCCTCGCTCAGCTTTTCGTTCTCCACATCTTCTCCAAGCATGGTGTTCTGACGTTGCCTCCGATCGAGGTTCTGAATTCATGTCTTCCTTCTTCTGCACACTCAGAAAGGCACAAACAACATGAATCCCCGTTTCGCCTCTGGATATCACCCCGAAGGCGACAGACAAACCGAACGAACAAATCAGACTCTTGAGCAATACCTTCGCATTTATTGTAACTATTAACAAGACAATTGGGCTGAACTTCTTCCAATCGCAGAATTCGTCTATAACAGTGCTCCGAACGCGACAACAGGAGTCTCCCCATTCTTCACTAACAAAGGTTACAATCCTGACATTTCTGTCCATCCCAAACATGATCTCATTTCATCCCATGCGAAAGATTTTGCAGTTGACTTAAACAAACTCCACCAGGAACTCCAAAAGAAAATTTACGATGTGCAATCCTGATATGAGGAACCCACAAACAAGAAATGTTCTCCAGCTCCGGACTTCAAAGTAGGCGACAAAGTCTTCGTCAAAGCTGAGTTTTCCATACAACCTGACCTTCAAAGAAGCTCACCTAAAAATACCTTGGACCTTTTGATATCATCGCACCCGCAGGTACCAGTAATGGAGCCTTCATTCTCCGTTAACCTGACAGTATGCATGCTGTTCACCCATCTTTTCATGTCTCCATGCTAGAACCTGGAACTCCGAACCAAATCCCGACCCAAATACAGCCTCCACCTCTGCCAGTTATTATTGAAGGTGAACCCAAATACAAAATGGAAGAAATTCTGGACTCGAAGATAGACAATCACCAATGTTGCAAGATACAATACTTGGTATGCTGGACGGGTTATCAAGGCACCAATGAAGAAACCTCGTGGATTCCCACTACACAATTAGGCAACACCTTGGAAATCGTTGAAGACTTTCATAAATAATATCCTGATAAACCCAGTCCGATTCTTCCTTAACTTTTCCTTTCCCTTCCAATATTTTCTGATATTTTGTGTGTTCATTTGTCTAAATTACATTTCCATCTGTCCCAAGAAATTTCACTTTGTGTCCCCGCCCAACCCCAATTCAGTTTTCTGATTCCATTTCCCATATTTCATCCATTCCCATTTCCTCCATCCTTACTTCCAATTCCCACTCCTGAACCATCCTTTGTACCCATGAGGTCAGAATCCACGTCTCTTTGGAATGTGTCCGCATGGAACTTGTGTGACGATCGACATATTTCCACAACTCTCAGATTTCCTTCACAAGCAACTCCGCTGTTCCTCCCTTACCCATATCCATGCCTTTTGCGACTTCTTCTGCAACTCCTGACACTCCCAGTTGACGGCACGTCCTCCCATCCTTTGTGCATTCATCGCATGTCCCATCCGCTCCTTCCACTATCGGCAAACAAAACATATCCTCAACCCAACATCCTGCACAACAAGACTGTTTGTGTCTGACCCGATTAATTGCAGATTCGTGCACCCTCTTACAGGCAATGGTTCTATCCACCACATCGCTTTTTGTTCCCCAGGATTTTTCCTCCGATTTCTTGTCAGCCTTTCTCTCCTCCTTTTCTGCCTTTTTCCACTCTGACCTTCTCTGCTCCAATTTCTTCACCACTTCTTTTGAAACTCCAAAATCTTGTGAATCTGTGCCTCTAAATTGGTCTCTGACCCCGAATCATCTTCGGAAATCAGATCCTCAAGTGAGGTAATCGGCGGCATCAACATTTAGCTCAGAAGGGAGTAGGGATAAGAGATCAGGGAACTGATAAGTCGAACCCCATCCATCACTCTTATATATCACATTAGGGGTCTCACTTAATCATCAAACCAAACCTCCCACACTGATCTTAGGCCTCGAGGGCTCGGCCTTAAAGAGAAGATACTGTTAAAACCCAGATTCATTCCCAGCTTTTTCTGCTTTTCTCCAATATATTCCGATTCTCATTCTTATCAACATCTACATCTTCGGTCTTATGTCCATATTTACTTTTACCCTGAGCCCATATTTGCTCCGTTTTGGATTTCTGTGTTCGTATCTTTCCAATTCGGATCGTATCAATTCATTATATACGACTCCTCCATGTACTTTGTTAGTCAGTTTGAATATTGACCCACCTTGACTCAATAACTTCTCACTTCCGTCTCTAATTCTTATCTGACTCTCCATTCCCCAACTCCTCCGATCTTGTCTGACTCCTCTGACATCCCAACCTTCCGAAATACCAGGACACAAAGGATCCAAGAGGGCACAACCCATAAGTTGACGCCAATGTCCATACATTCTGATTCCGACTCCAAATCCCGAACTCTGACATTCCGATAATTCCAACATCCGACGAGAAGAAATTGAGTTCATAACATGTCCTGCCAGTTGTTCGCAGCACACTAAAATGGGTGACATCAGCACGCAATGGTAGAAGGATAGCAGGATTACTTACCTCCTGGTACCACCTGCCTGAATTCTCTGGCAAGTGGTAGCCAGAGTATCTTTTGGGCACCCGGAGTTCACGTGTATGACAAGAGGGGCAAATGTCCGTGAGTGCAAGGGTGGACATGGAGGAGAGATACAATTGACATGTTGTTTGGGTGTGCCAAACAACGAAAATTTATGGGCGTGACCTGCATGCCTGCAGGATGTCAAGGGATCTGAAGCTTGAGGCCTTGAGGGTCGAAGCTTGAAGCTTGAAGCTTGAAGGTTTGAGCTTCAAGCTTGAAGGTTTGAGGTGGAACAACGAGTGGATTTGAGGGTCCGATGCGACTATGACGTAATTTATACCTTCAGCCATAGTATGACGGTGGAAGGACCTGAAACCTTTAATTCTCCTTGAGTTGGTAGCTGAAGCCCTGTGAGCATTGTCGCAAAGCATGTGGGGCTGCAGGCAGATTGCACATCACGGAAGCCCCACAGGAGTACCTTAACACCTGAAGGATCTTCAGGCATCCATTCACGCCCTCAGGTATCCCTGTGGTTCCTTCAGGCCTTCAGGACATCAAGGAATACCTGAAGCCCATTGAAAACCCCCACTGCACAGAGTGGATTGGAGCTGCACCCAGCTGACAAACCGATCTCCGCAGCTGGAATCCAATAAAGTAGAAAATCACAGTGTTTTTTCTGCATCGAGCAGACCACCTATGTACTTAGATCTGCTCAAATATAGTCCAGTGTACTTGAATATGATCTCACAAGTTTATTAATATTGGTTCAAATATGTGCCAATATGCGCATATATTATCAATGCAATATATTGGGATCTGCACTATTCTGTGTGATTCTGCACCACCCTACTACCCCTGCACCACTCAACCCCACGGCTACCTGCCAATGACATGAGACTCGTTGTATGCGTAGATATATGTCAATCGAGTGTTGTTGTGCCAGCCAAATCTGACCGACATTTGTTCGCGTTGTTGTTGCTGCCAAGTGTGACATATATGGTAAAAGTGAGAGAGATAGGCTATTAGATTGGAAATATACTTACCTGTTTGTGCTCAGGGACGAGTGCGGTGTAGGCTTGCGTGATGGCCGTTTTCAATGTGCCAGGATGCTTGCCAATGTAATCTATAGTGAAGAGGTTCCTGGTTAATGGGTGAGTGTGGTTGCATTACATACAGAAAGAAATAGGAAAATTACTTGGGTCTGTTTGAGGTCTTGTTAATACGGTGGGGAACTTGGTCATCAGTTTTCTTCATCTTGGGCTTAGGTTCAGGGAGAAAGGTTAACTGTGTTGCAGGGAGGGCCACACCCAGGGGTGTGTGCAGAGTTGAGGCACTGCAGGATACAGGGAGAGATCAATCAGTTTAAATCATGGGGTTTATGGTCTACTTACAAAGGGTTTACAACCACAGATTTGGGTAGCTGCAAGAAAACATTAGGTTGCAGGCTGGCTTCATCATGGAGGACTTATGTTGGGGGGTTCTTGCAGCTTCAACACATTTTCATTCTGCTGGAAACATTGAGTGGAACACTCAAGTGGGTTGTTGGTATCTGACCTTCATGTGGGAATGAGAGTCAGGAAGAATGGTCTTGAGGTGAGAGACGCTGGAAGAGATGGACAGGTCAGTAACAGGTCTATGGGTGCTAGTGGGGGGTTGATTGCTAGAAGATATTGGACTTGGTGAGCCAGGCATAGGGTTAGTGATGCTAATGGGGCAAGGTTAGTTATGTCATCATCATCGTCACTGCTACATCCTCATCTTCATCTTCGTTCTACCTTTGTTGCTGCTGATAGCAAAGTGCACTGAGCCAAACACCAATGTAAGTAGCCATGCAATGACGACACCGCTACCCACTGTCTTTTGGATCCATTTCCAAAAGTGAACCAACATTGTGGCTGCCCCAGAGAGGCCCAGTTCATCGTCTATCATCTCAGCAATCCCTATTCCCATTTTGACACACATCCTTCCATCAAGTCTTTCCAGAACTCAGTTCGGTCTAGCCCATTGATCGTTCATCACACACATTCCTCATCCATCATCTTTCCTGTTTCATCTATCCGGCACTCTCTCCAACAGTTATTCCCATTTATATCTGTAATACCTAGCTATTCCAATGACACCTGTCTATTTCATACATAACAGGAAGTCGAATTGCAAGTTAACTACACTTTGTGACAGCCATCTCAATTGGTACCCCACACTGAATCAAGGCTTTTCCTGCACATCCTATTCCACATCAGGACTTATCCTTGTCATTTTAGAACCCATTTGTATCGCCTCATTTATACCTCCAAGGTGCTTGGCACTCATACCTTCTATTTTGGGCTTCATTAAGTGCTTGCTTATCTTTTGACACTCATCCAGCCTCCATTTGTATTCCCATTCATTCCAAATCCGACTCCTACCACCTCTGTCTACTTCTGACCACATCCGGTCTCTGCCGACATCTGACAGTGCCCTTCATCAAGTGCCAATTACCAGGATCTCATTAGCCCGATTTGTACCGAATCCTTTTGACATCATCCATCACTGATCGTTCCTAGTGCCTGTCAATCAATCTTCATTTGTCACTGCCTGTCCAGTACTCTGA